>BSBK01002002.1:600000-819275 GCA_027943335.1 Chamaecyparis obtusa
CTCATCCATAGTCAAAATATCTATCAATATGATGAAATAATATTGCAATATAAATAAATACCACTAAGCTAAGGAAATCAATTCCCTAGATAAAGATAAAGAAGGAAGAACCTTTCCCCCTAGGGATAGAGACAAGGGATACCTTTGGAAAACACATGTTTTAGAAAAGATATCTTGAAAAAGATCTATAGATGAACATAATGCAAAACCATAGAAAGATAGGAGAGAAAGAATACCAATCAAGCCACAATAAAATACCTAATGGATCCTAGGAGATAGGATGAAAATACACCTCTTTCCCCCTAGTCATGAGACAAGAGGGGAATAAATCTACATTATATAAGAAGAAGGGGAATCCCCTATATCAAAATTATGAAGGAATTGTAAAACTACACGAGAGTGAGATATAATTCCTAAAGTAGCTCTTTCTCTAACATATAACTTGAAATGTTTACAATCAGCAAGTAAATGTGTGTTAGAATAATGAAAAGGACACTTATATTTGTATAAGGCATCTATCGGCATAGGTCTAAAGATTTCTTTCTTGGAATTCATTAACTCAACATATACCTTCTTATCCACCTCTTGACGAACATTAGGGTTATCTAAGATAGGTGTAGGGAGAAGAATGTGAAGAGGAGGACGATGATTAACATCACCTACCTTGACTTGAGATTTTGAATAACCAATACCATACATATCCAGTTTAGGGGGTATATGAACTGGAAACCTAATACCATACTCATTAACTCCAAGCCCTAAACCTTTATAACCTTGTTTAGTCACCATATTATATCTAGTAGTGTACATATTATGTAAAGGTTCTACATGAGGTGATTGTTTATCATGTTCATGAGTAAAGGTTGTATAAGGTGGAATAGTAGGTTTTGAAGAAGTTTCTTTACCCTTTCCTTTAATATCATCATGAATCAGAGGAGAAGGTAAATCAAAGAAGTCTTGCACATTTGCATCTTGAGCTATAGCTTGAATCCCATCATAAGTATAGGAAGAACTAGGGATAGCAGATGGAGAATTAGGAATCGAATTAGGATTGATAGGATTGATAGGATTAGGAAGATTAGGAAATGGTGTATCATCTACCAAATTCTTCACATAATCCAAAAGAGTAATAAGCCTACCACGTAAATCTTTAATGGAAGTTTTAAATGTAGGAAGACTAGTGTCCGTCAACTTCACAAAAGCATAAGCGAGAGAAAAATGAAGAGTCATCAACAAAATGAAGTGAATGATACTCTCATAAGAATCATAGGTATGGTAAAGAGATGCTAAAATAAGGGTAGTAAGGAACATGACCTCACACCAAAGCATCTTAAAAATCTCCATAGTAAATGAAAATGCAAGAAATATTTTTTGTATTTTATTGAATATATAGATTTTTTTGTATTTTTAAATTTAAAGAGCATAAACTAGATCTAATCTAAATACAAGAAAAGACCTAAAATCTAACACAATAGGGCATCTCAATTCACAAAAGAAAAGGGGTAAGTATGTCGGGTTCACCAAAATGAATATTGAAGGTGAACACACAAGGGAATACAAAGGAAGATCTAACATAATAGATCATCTAAATCCACAAAAGAAAGGAGGGTAAGAGTGTCGGGTTCACCAAAATGAATAAGGTGAAATTTTTATCACCTAATTAAATGGGAGAAATATGAGATCTACTTCTAAATCCAAATTCCCAAAGGAGAGATCCAAATTGATCAACCAAAAGGTTAATGCACAATTGAATCAATATATGGAGAATATGAAGGAGGAAGAAAACCTTCTATTTCCCTATAAAGAAAACATGCTTGAAATCTGAAATAATTGAAAGGCAAATACTAACCTCAAAATAGGGCAGATCTGGAAAATGCTTATTTCTAATGTTTGTGTAGTTTCGGGCAATTCTGCAACTTGTTTCGGACTAGAAATGTCAAGACGAAAAAACCCAAAAAAAAATTATCTTTCTGACAATAGGTAGTCTTTGACCTTGATAAAAGGTCAAAGACTACTTTGGGATTTTGAAGGTCATCCTTGACTTTGTTCACAAATCTCGGAAGTTCACCCAAAAGGGTATCCAAATCCAAGCTCAAATCCGCAGTTCTGCACCTGTACCTACAAGAAAAAGAGAGTTTTTGTTGTTTGTTTGAGGGGTTTGCCTTGGTCAAACCCCGGTTTGGAATCAACCTTAATATTGAAATTGAGAATGCTAGCAAGTAGTAGAAGTAGATCTAATAATGAAGCTATGTAATTCAATAGATATGCAATCATATTTAAAATGTAAACAAGTATATTGATATGAAAGCTTGAACATAATAATGGAAAATCAAAATCATAAATGTAAATCCAAAACCTTCATGATTGTATGTTTGGAATCCACCTTGATAGATGGATGAATGGATCTAGAAGATGAACAAAGGATCTTGAAGGAAGATCACACCACCATGATGGCTAGATCTAGGGTTTGAATGATGAATCTTGCATGCTTGAACCAAATCCCTTTAAAGGCTTGAATGCTTGAATCCTTGATCTTCCATGGAGAACTTGAATGGAGAAGAGGACTTGAATGGATGATTTCTTGAAATGATTTCTTGGTCTTACTTGAGAGCTTGAGTGCTTGATGGCCAAAGGAGATATGAAAAAGTGATGGAGAAAATGAGAGAGGAAGGCTTCCTTTTATAGTGATCTAGGGCACAAACCTCTAGAGAAGGCTAACATTGGGGAATTAAATCCTAATTAACCTTAACCCCTAGAAATGGACCCATATTAAATGCAATTTAAGGATTTACCATTTCAAAACCTGAAATGGTTGACCCAGAAGCGGGAAAACAAATCTTTCTGAAACTCGACATCTAAAAATCATGGGAATCTAAAATTTGAAATCTGGGTCAAGGATAAGGCAGACCCCGCCCTAGGTTAGGGTCAAGGTTGTCATTGACCCTCAAGGTCATCTTTGACCTTGAGGTCAAAAACCTCAGGACCTTAATCCAGAGTGCTAGGAAATGCAAAAAGATAGTAAAAATAGGTGGAGAGAGAAGCAGAACAAGGAGAGAAAGCCAGAATAAAGCAAAGACCTGATCAAGGTGCTTGACATGACCCCAGACCACTCACTCAGAGGGATAAATGCTCTTATCATGGAAGTGCTTCCATTTTAAGATGATAACGTAGAAACCCTTGTGAGAAGGTAAAAACTACGGTGGGGATGAGACCCACAAATTCTTCACTACTACAGATAATAAAGTATGTCGGTTAAGGCTACAAGTTGTGATCACTTTTGATAATCTTACCCTATTAGGAGTTATAATAAGATTGACTAGATCTACCTAGTTAGAGGATTTCAACAACACTACTTGAGTGTGTACTCGGTAAAGAGATTTACAAAAAGACTGTTAGGTCTACTCTGTTAAGATATTTTGCTAACTTTGTTACAATGATTAGAGAATAACATAAAGTATTTACAAATGATAACTTATGCTTGTCTGAAATAGATCTATGAAGTATCAATATATATCACCTTAATGGGTAGATATTGTTCCTCTATACTGCTCGGTAGCCTTGACTGAATATCTCTGAATAATACTCAGCCTTGTCTGATAACTGATGTCTTGAAAACAACTGCTTGCTTCAAGATCTCCTTCTTGTCCTTCATATTCTTATGTCAAAAATTTATCAAGACTCTTTGTCAAAATGTCATGAAAGAGTAAGTGCACAAAGATGGGGGACCAAAAACATGCCACTTTTTTTTTTGGCCCCCCATCGTGCATAGTGCGCACGCACTAAAGGGCGTGCGCCCTATAGGGCACACACCCTATGGCTTGGGCAATGCAAAACAAAGTGCATGCGCCAAATAGGGCACACACAAAATAGGGCATGTGCTAAATAGGCCACACGTACTATGTAAAATGCCAAAATTTTCACCCCGGTGCACTATGAAAATCATAAATTTACATAGGGTGTGCACCTTATAGGGCATACGCCCTATCTAAGATATAGATTTATATAGTGAGAGAGAGAGGGGGGGGTAATTTATACAAAGAGAGGGGGGGTAATTTATACAAATATAACATTTAAGTATAAGTTTGATAATTTTAATTTCTTATAATTTAAGTTATATTTGTATAAATTATAAAATATAATGCTTTCAGGATGCTTGGGATAGGTTCCAGCTTCATAGGAGTTAACATGTAGATTCTAGATTTGAAAAATTCCAGACTTAGCCAAATTTCAAGATTCAGCAAGCCTTCAGCAGGGTTACCTCCCAAAATCCATCATGGATTTCTAAGGTCAAACTAAAGTTGGCAAAAGGATTCCCAAAGGGTTTTAACTTGTTTTATCACAAATCACTCGGTTTCGACCCCATCTCTACGACAGACTTAGCTTATCTCTCACCCAAATCTCTCTCTCTCTCTCTCTCTCTCTCTCTCTCTCTCTCTCTCTCTCTCTCTCTCTCCAGAGTGAGAGAGAGAGAGAGATGGTAATGAAAGAGAGAGAGTATATAAGGGGGAGAGATAGGATGATGAGAGAGAGAGAGAGAGTAATTACCCTCTCTCTCTCCCCCTTATCTACTCTCTCTTTCATGACCCTCTCTCTCTCTCTCCCCTTTATCTACTCTCTCTCTTTCATTACCTCTCTCTCTCTCATCTAAAATTTCTCTCTCTCACTCTCTCACTCTAGGGAGAGAGAATGAGATAAGGAAGAGAGAGAGAGAGAGAGTAGATAAGGGGAAGCGAGAGGGTGATGTGAGGAGAGAGAGAGAGAGAGAGAGAGAGGACTGAAAGAGAGAGAGTGGATAAGGGGAAGAGAGAGAGTAATGTGAGAAGAGAGAGAGAGAGAGAGAGAGAGAGTATGGGGGAGGGAGAGAGAGAGGGTAATGAAAGAGAGATATTAGATAAGGGGGGAGAGAGAGGGTGATGTGAGGAGAGAGAGAGAGAGAGAGAGAGAGAGAGAGAGAGAGAGGGTAATGAAAGAGAGAGAGTGGATAGGGGGAGAGAGAGAGGGTGATGTGAGAAGAGAGAGAGAGAGAGAGAGAGGAGAGAGAGAGAGAGAGAGGGTAATGAAAGAGAGAGATTAGATAAGGGGGAGAGAGAGGGGGTGATGTGTGTGTGTGTGTGTGTGTGTGTGAGAGAGAGAGAGAGAGAGAGATTTGGGTGAGAGATAAGCTAAGTCTGTCGTAGAGATGGGGTCAAAACCAAGTGATTTGTGATAAAATGAGTTAAAACCCTTTGGGAATCCTTTTGGCAGCTTCAATTTGACCTTAGAAATCCATGATGGATTATGGGAGGTAACCCTGCTGAAGCCTTGCTGAATCCTAAAATTTGGCTAAGTTTGGAATTTTTCAAATCTAGAATCTGCATGTTAACTCCTATGAAGCTGGAACCTATCCCAAACATCCTGAAAGCATTATATTTTATAATTTATACAAATTTAACTTAAAGTATAAGAAATTAAAATTATCAAACTTATACTTAAATGTTATATTTGTATAAATTACCCCCCCCCTCTCTCTCTCACTATATAAATATTTATCTTACATAGGGCACACGCCCTATGTAAATTTATATTTTTTACATAGGGCGTGCGCACTTTAGGTCATGTGCGCTTTGTAAAGGATTTGAATTTACCAATCCTAAGGCTTGGATTTTCCTTGGAGATCCAACCCAAAGGCTTGGACGATTGAAATAGGCCTGAGACATGTTTTTTAGCAGACATACAAAAAAATGACATCTTTTTTTGTGTGCTCCTCATCAGGTTTACTCGTGGCTCAAGAACGTAAAAATCAAACGATGTGATATTGTAGATCTCTCTGTTAGCTATCTAAGAATATAATTTATTTTGAATTCTGATTATGTTAAGTTTTTCAACTATAATTTCTTTTGTGTGTATGTCTATTTTTTGTAAAAAACCAACATGCAGTATTTTGGGCATAGATTTTGGCTCGTTCATCGAATTTTGCAATAAGTTACATTTTTAGAAACTAGACTCCATTTTACACACTTTTAAAAAAAAAAATTTAATTTTCGATTAGTTTTAAATGATTTCTAGGGGGGAGGACACAGAAATTTCATGTTTTCAGGATGTGTGCACTTCGTAAAATCATAAAAAATTATACATTCATCAAAAAATTACCAAAAAAATCTGGGATAAACTACGTGGTGTTAGGTAACTTCTCACTGGAGCAATTAAAAAAATTCAAAAAAAAAGTTAACATTTTAGGGGGAGCACACCAGACGCTGTTATGTTTTTGGACCAAAAATAGGACCACTTTTTGTGCTCCCCCTTTTTGAGGGCCTTAATCTGCACCATTTTCAAAATAAGTTAGTAGTTTAGGAACTAGATTTAGAGTATTACAACTCTTGTTTTTGTTGCATCTTAAAATTTTGAGTCTAACTATCTTCAATTTCTTGTTGAAGTTCAGAGTTTGTTGATTTTAGGAAAAAAGTGGCATCTTATACCCCCTTTTTGGTCCCCCATCTTTGTGCACTTACCCAAAATACAAATATATAGCACACTACTATGATTTCCATCACCGCTTAACCTTCATGACCTAATTAGGTTTACATCATCTTAGGAAAATAACCTAAGATCTATGGTATACAAAAATAACCTAGATCTAACAATTACATAGATATCATCATCACATTTAATGATTACATCTACAATAAATGATCCTTGATCTTGGTTAAATGTTTTGTGATTATGTTGTAACTATTTGCATAGATAAATGTGCCAAAACTGATTACTATGTCATTTCCTAGATTGCTCAGTAAACACTATCAATACTGATCAGTAAATACACTGGTGCTCGATGTTTACTGATGCTCGGTATCAATATAAACTGATGCTTGGTAAAACTGCTCTGGTTCTTGGTTCAAACTATTTCCTTTTAGTTCTTGGTACTGCCTTGAGACTACTCAGTATGAAGGCTTAAATAGTTAACTGACTAGCATATGTAGCTTGTAGTTCTTCCTTTTACCGATTGAATAGCATAGGTAACTGACTAATCTTCATTGATACTAATGATGATACTTAATGCTCAAATAGAGATAACAAGATCATGCTGACCATCAATGGTTTCTCTTATTGCCATTGTTTTTGAGCATCTTGGATTATTTTCTACTTCATTTTCATCTACCATTGAAAGATATGAAATCATCAATCCAATGGCTTCTGATACATATTCGTTGGAAAGTTTTCATTTCTAATTATTTTTGAGAAAATGTATAAATTTATTTTTATTATAATTATATTTAATTATTATTTGATATTTCTCCCTTTATTTAAGATTTATGAGGCAGGTTATAAAAAAAAATGTGTATTTTTAAATTTACCATGTAGAATTATTTTGGTCGTTTGGATTCACTTTATGGTTATGAATGTTTTTGATATAGGCTATATGTACAATAATTTTCCTCATTTGTAACAAATTTTTATTTTTCATTTACAATTTTGACCATCTTACAACTCTTGTAAGAAATAGTTGACTAATCACTATTCAATTCATAAAAGTATTATTTTTGGCTTTTTGTTCTTTATATTTCATCTTTAAGAGTGTCCCTTAGTCTAATTATTTGAATGTCTTATGTTTGTCTAAATATGCCCCCAAGCAAAAAATGAATAAAGTATATATCTATAATATAACCCAAGTCACTCTACCATAGACATTTCCATATTCATGAATTATTGTCGGCCATGTATTGAAGGGAATGTTGTTTGATCACTTTGTTCGGTGGCCCACTACTGACGCAAGGCAGGTTAGGAAGAGGGGCCAAAGGCACACCCTAATCCAAATCTACTTTACAAAGATCACACATGGAAACAACAATACACAAAGTGAGAGAGAGAATGTAAAACAAATCCTTATATTTCATCAAATTTATTCATACATGCTAGGTTGTAAGGCCTTCCTGCTTAGGGCCATATATTAAAATTCAATTACAATAATCCTCCAACATGCGAGGATTGAGAAGTATCTTCTAACTGATACCCTTAATCTTCTATCTCCTAAAAATTGATACTAAAACTACAACTAATAACTACATTATATACAAGAGGGTACCGAAACAAGTTGGCCTTCAAATCCATCATTAACGAAATGAACAACCAAATCTAGGTCCACACACTTCCCAATGATCGATACCAACATTAAATTAGTGACCACAATTAAATGCACCAGTCAGACTCAACAGGAAACAAAAAGAAACAACTCGGTAAGAAAGGATGACCGAGCGCTAGGAAAGGATAATCGAGCGCCAGGGAATTAATCGACCAACTCAGTTAAAGAAGGAAACCGAGCAACTACCGAGCCAACTCAGTCAAAGAAGGAACTGAGCAGCACATCAAACTCAAACATATTTTTGGTGACACAGGATTGCCAAGGACCCGAGACGCTCCTGCATCAGACACCTGAGGTTACTTTGTAATAATTCTCTGAATCATGCAATAGGTACAACCTGAGCTGAATCCAACTCAAATTGTGAAATCCATGAACTGTCTTCAATCGGTCTATTCTTCCACTTTACCAGATATTCCATATATTGTTTTCCTCTTCTTCTTCTGCCAACTCTTTGCTCCAAAATCTTCTCAACTTCTTCTATCTATTTCTTAGGATAATCATTTGGTACTATCATTTCTTCATCTGATTCATGGTACTCATATAAATCTGCAATTTTGAATATAGGTGATATATCCATGTCATCAAGTAACTCAATCTCATAAGAATTTCCACTGTCAAGTCTTCTCAATATTCTGCAAGGACCAAATTTCTTCATTTTCAACTTCCCATATGTTCCAGCAGGAAATCTTCCTTTCTTCAAGTGTACCATTACTTCATCACCAACTGCAAAAGTCTTATGTCTTCTTGATCTATCTGCTTTGTCTTTGTATTTTTTATTACTTTTCTCCAACTTATGTTTCACTTCTTCATGCAGTGTCTTCATGAACTCAACAAAATTTACTCCTTCAACACTTCTCTTTTCTTCACCAGCAATATCCTTCAAATCTAATATACCTCTCAGTTGTATGCCATTAACAATCTCAAAATGTGTTTTTCCAACACTCTTATTCACTGAATTATTGTATGCAAACTCTATTTGTGCCAACATAGAATCCCAATTACTTGGTGTATCTCCAACTAAACATCTCATAAGTTTACCTGAGATTCTATTCACAACCAACCTTTGTTTGTCCATCAATCTGTGGGTGAAATGTAGAACTATACCTCAACTCAGTGCCCAACTTTCTCCAAAGAGTCTTCCAAAAGTATCCAACAAATTTAATGTCTCGGTCAGAGATGATACTTCTCTGTAATCCATGCAATTTGACAATCTCCTTAAAGAAAATATCTGCTATATGCATTGCATCTAATGTCTTTCTATAGGGTATAAAATGTGTCATCTTAGAAAATCTATCCACAATAATAAATATAGAATCATTACCTCTTACTGTCTTTAGTAAGCCAAGAAAAAAATCCATACTGATATCAATCCAAGGTTTCTCAGGAACATAAATTGGTACATACAGTCTAGTATTCTAACTTACTCCCTTTTCAACTTTACAAATTCCACAACTTTTCACAAATTTATGAACATCCTTATACAACTGTGGCCAAAAGTATTTTTCCTTAAGCAAATTTAATGTCTTGTCAATACCAAAATCTTCAGCCAAACCACTACTATGTTTCTCCTTTATCAAATTAGTTCTCATTGATCCTCTCAGTATACACAACTGAATACCTTTAAACAACATACCTTCTTGAATGAAATAGTCTTCCCATTTAGTACTTAATTGATCTTGAACAGGTGCTCTGCACTTCCTCCACGACTCATAAAAATCAAGATCAGTTTCATACAAATCTTTCATGTCATCAAAACCAAGAACTTCAATTCTCATCTCAGTCATCAAAGATGTTCTACTCAATGCATCAGCAACTTGATTAGTGACTCCACTCTTATGTTTTATCATAAATATATAACTCTACAAATATTCAACCCATTTTATATGTCTATGATTCAATTTATTCTGACTACCCAAATACTGTAAAGCCTTATGATTAGTATACAACACAAATTCATTTGGTATCAAATAATTTCTCCATTTCTTTAGGGTTTGAAAAATAGCATAGAATTTTTTATCATACACAAAATATTTCCTTTTTGTATCATTCAACTTTTCACTAGAGAAAGCAATAGGTTTACCTTCTTGACTCAACACAGATCCTATTGCACTACCACTTGCATCACATTCAAATTGGAATACCTTATTGAAATTAAGCAATGCTAACATAGGTAATTCATCAACCTTCAGCTTCAGAGTCTCAAAACTTCTATCAGCTTCATGTGTCCACTTGAGTTCTCTTTTATCTCCTCTCATAGTCTCAATCATAGCATTACAAATTGAACTGAAATTCCTAATGAACTTTTGGTAAAAACTTGCCAAACCATGAAATGATCTTACCTCACTAGCATTCTTAGGTGTAGGCCAATTTGAAATAGCTTCAACCTTTTTAGGATCCATTTTCAAACTATCAGCTGAAATCACAAATCCCAAATACACAATCTCCTCTTTCATGAAGGAACACTTTTTCAGGTTAATCGACAACTTTTCTTCTTTCAATCTCTACAATACTTGTTTAACATGCAACAAATGTTCTTCTCTGGTCTTACTGAATATCAGAATATCATCTAGGTATACAATCACAAATTTACCTAAGAATTTCTTTAAAACTTCATTCATCAATCTCATAAAAGTACTCGGTGAATTAGTTAAACTAAAAGACATAACCAACCACTCATACAAACCTTATCTTATCTTAAAAGAAGTCTTCCACTCATCACCTTCTCTGATTCTGATATGATGATATCCACTTTTCAAATCAATCTTGGTAAAATACTTTTCTCCAATCAAACTATCCATTATGTCATCCATTCTCGATATAGGAAACCTATATTTCACTGTTATCTTATTGATTTCTCTAGAATCAGTACACATTTGCCATTCTCCATTCTTCTTAGGTGCCAATACAACTGGTACTGCACAAGGACTCAAACTTTCTTGGATCAAACCTTTTTGCAATAATTCTTGAATCTGTCGGTTCAATTCCTGATTCTCAGTAGGTGTCAATCGATGTGGTGCCTTATTCGGTAAACTAGCTCCAGAGATAAGATCCATGCAATGATCAATTCTTCTTTTCGGTGGCAAACCATCAGGTACATTGTCAGAAATTATATCCTTGTACTCGATGAGTATCTTGTCAATCTCTTCAAGGATGCTATCCTCTATTTTCTTACTTGGTTTGTTAGGAATCACAGCAAAACATACATCATTCTTCTTCAAATCCTTAACAAACTTTCTTCCTTCCATCAATAAAACTTTCACAGATGTACAAACACTACTAATAGGTTCTTCAATCAAAGGAAACAAGATTTGTCTTGTCCCATCAGCCCAAATGGTATATTTATGCAATCTTCCATCATATATAGCATTTCTATCATATTGCCAAGGTCTACCCAACAAAATATGACAACAATCTATAGGCATTATATCACATAGCACCTTATCATAGTACTTTCCAATTTTAAAATTCACATAACATTGTTCACTTACCAAGATTGTATTCTCATCCTTGATCCATGAAATTTGATAGGGTCTCGGGTGTTTCAACCTTTCCAACTGCAAATTTGTAACCATTTCCTCAGATGCCAAATTCTCCGAGCTCCCACTATCAATGATTACCTTCCACACTTCATTAGAAACTCTACATTTGGTCTTGAACAAACTTTTCCTTACTGGATCTTCCTTATTACTTTCACTCCAAAGTGCTCTCCTTACCATCAAATTCTTTTCCTTCTCGAGTTCATTCAGTGAATCTTCTTGCACCAAAGCATTTATACTACTACCGACCTTCTTACTTGCATGTGTACACTCAAATGATCTATGTCCTTCTTCTCCACAATTGTAACAAGTTCCTCAGAATCCACCTCTGTTATAACCACCTCAGTAGTTATTGCCTCTTCCTCAAGCCAAACTTTCACCTTTCCATTTGGTCTTGCCTTTATCCAAATTTACTTTATCTTGATCAAATCTACTGTTTTCACCATAAGTTCTACCTCTTCCTCTAGGGAATCTACCACCTCTTACTCTATGTCTTTTCTCATGTCTTTTGTTCAATTTCTCCTCATCTTTCAAGAAAAACTGATAAGCTTCCTCAATATTTTCTAGCTTTTAAAACCAAACTAATTTCTTCTTGGATGGAAACTCTCAATCCATTTAGGTACCTAGAAATTATTTCCACTTCATCTTCATCATGTCTATATCTGATATCTAATCTATAGAATTCCTTAGTATAATCTTTTATCGAGCTATCTTTTTGTCTCAAACTTTGCATTTGCCTAACTAGGTTAATTTGATAATCACATGGTAAGAACTTGCCTTTCAACTTATTTACCATCTTATTCTATACCTTAATTTTGTCTTTGCCTTTCCTTTTTTTTGTCCAATTGCAGATGTTCCCACCACAAAGATGCATGACTCTTCAACTTTGTGCTTGCAATATTCACCTTCTTTTCCTCAGGAACATTTTCATACTCAAAGTACTTTTCCATCTCAGTGATCCAATCCACCAACTCATTTGAATCCAGCTTTCCACTGTACGTAGGAGGATTAAAATGTGGTGTTGACTTCAGATTTGTCAAAGCCTTCAACAATCTTTCCTCACCCTAATCCATCACAAGTGTAGGTTCTGCAACATCTTATTCTTCTTCAATTTCCTCATCACTAAAATCTTTAAGATGTCTTCCTCTACACTAGGCTGTCTCAACAGCTTCTAATCTAGCAACAAGTTGTCTCAACATGTCTGCCAATCCTAGATTTGCATCTCGCCTCCCACAAACCATCTTGAAAACCCTCTATGATTGTAGGTCAGATCACAATCTGCCACCCTACAACAAATATCAATTAGTGCTTCACAAGAAGGAACCCTTGATGTAGACCTAATTCAAAAATTAGATCCAGATCTCAACCTTCACTTTGATACCACCTGACGCAAGGCAGGTTGGGAAGAGGGGCCAAAGGCACATCCTAATCCAAATCTACCTTGCAGAGATCACACACGAAAGCAACAATACACAAAGTGGGATAGAGAATGCAGAACAAATCCTAATATTTCATCAAATTGATTCATACATGTTGGGTTGTAAGGCCTTCCCGATTAGGGCCAGATATTACAATTCAATTACAACAGTCCTCCAACATGAGAGGATTCAGAAGTATCTTCCAACTTCTAACTGATACCCTTAATCTTCTATCTCCTAAAAACTGATACTAAAACTACAATCAACAACTACATTGTATACAAGAGGCTACCGAAACAAGTCGGCCTTCAAATCCATCATTAACTAAAGGAATGGCCAGATCTAGGTCCACACGCTTCCCAATTATCGATACCAACATTAAATCCGTGACCACAATTAAATGCACAAGTCAGTCTCAACAAGAAACAAAAAGAAACAACTCGGTAAGCAAGGATGACCGAGCGCCAAGAAAGGATAACCAAGCGCTAGGGAATTAACCAACCAACTCGGTTAAAGAAGGAAACCGAGCAACTATCGAGCCAACTTGGTCAAAGAAGGAACCGAGCAACAAAGAAAACTCAAACATGTTTTTTGTGACACGGGATTGCCAAGGACCCGAGATGCTCATGCATCAACTACCCACCATATTTAGTTTCTTTCTTCAAACTCTATCTCTACTTCTAATTACATGACTATGCCTCCAACCCCTTTCATTAAAATCATTTCTTTAGTAGTAGTTTGTATAGAAGGTTGACCTCCAAAGTTCTCTTGCATCTATCAAAGTAATAAGTGAGATTTTCCTATATTATTTTCCCCTTCAATTTAGTGTCTCTAACCTTTTTGACCCTATTTATCTGTCAATGGGAACCAACAATATCATTACTTCAAATCATAGATCTAAGTACACAAAACAATTCAAATGCTCTTCCAATGTGAACTGTGCATTTGTTGTTATTGATATTTTAAGTGCTATCATTATCAATTTGGGCTTTCAGATTTTCCCTGTATAGAAATTTATCGACCTCAAGAGTTTTTTATGTTGTTCCAATACCCATGACAAGAAATGGTTCTTCTTGGCTCAACTAATGCATTATCTAATACACTATTAAACTTAGAATGTAATATCCCCTTTTCCAAAATAGAAATTAATAATAAATAATAAAAATCAAATTAAATATATTAAAAAATAAAATATAATAAAATAATAAAATATAATTTATTAGAAGGGAATGTCATAATCATACACTTATATGTATAAAATATATATTGGTTATAAGACTCATTACCTCTGTGATAGCAAGGTGGTCAATATTAAGCAGTGAGAAAACATCAAATAATATTGATATCATCCAAGAGTGGTTAGAGGACACTAAGAAGGAAGTCAACTAATCAGCTAGTCATAATTACTAAAGGCAGCCTAGATATGCTGAGTAGTTAAGCAAGAATGATACTACAATATAAGTTACAAAGTTGATTTTTGTAATCATAATATTGATTATATTTACATGTCTTTATATCTACTTAAAGAAGAAGATTAGCTAACCAAGTCAGCAACCTGACTGACTAGAAGGGATAAGCAACTAAATGGTGATAGCATTTATTAAAGATTTATTGAAGGGAAACTAATAATAGTGGTTTGATTAGTATTTGAGGTAAGTAAGAACAGTCAAGTATCTTAATACAAAAGAAGACAAAACTGTTAAAGCTTTATAAAATAATAATTATTACCATCTTAGCTTAAGTCCACCATTACAAGAATGATGGATAAAGAAAGATTACTATGAATAAGGAATGAACTACAAGAAAGATTGCCATGAATGAGGAATGAACTATACTGAGAACACTATAACTCAAATTATTGCATTCTTTGAGGATTACAGATTGAAGTTAACATTAAGAAGAACGATGGTTTTGATGTTTTTGGTTAATTGAAATTTGGTACAGAAGATCATGACAGGCATTAGCATCATGGATTGGAAATGTTGGGTACATGCAATTGTTGTTGTAATTGCTGTCGCAGCACTGAGATGTTAATCTGCTGAAAGTTATGTGTGTGATCCAGTGAAGTTTTCCAAGATGGAAATGGATATCAGTAAATATACATTCTGTGACTCAGCTTTGGGATTCGAAGAGCGAGCAAAAGACCTGGTGAGTCGCATGACTTTGTCAGAGAAAGTTGGGCAGATGGGCAGCAGTTCAACTGGAGTGCCCAGGTTTGGACTACCCAAGTATGAATGGTGGTCGGAGGCGTTGCACGATGTTTCGAACTTGGGACCTGGTGTTGTGTTCGACAAGAACGTTCCTGGTGCCACTAGTTTTCCTCTTGTCATTCTCACTGCAGCTTCCTTCAATGAAACTCTTTGGAGAGCCATAGCAGAGGTAAATAATTTTGATAAAAATCTTGTCTTTTTTAATTAGAACATGTCAAACTATTTCAGCTTTCAGATTTTCCGGGAGAAGAGAAAATATAATGGCATATAGTTATACTTATATGAAATTTTGATGAAGTATAATATTTTTTCTTAACTTTGTATGTGTAGACTGTGTCAACTGAGGCAAGGGGCATGCACAATTCAGGAAATGCAGGGCTAACCTATTGGAGTCCCAATATAAATCTTCTAAGAGATCCTAGATGGGGTCGAGCCCAGGAAACTCCAGGAGAGGATCCCCTTGTAGTTAGCAGATATGGTGTCAACTATGTCAGAGGCTTGCAAGATACTGGCAATAGCTCCTCAAACACGCTTAAAGTTGCTGCTTGCTGCAAGCATTATACTGACTATGATCTCGATGCTTGGAAAGATTTTGATCGGTTCCATTTTGATGCACAGGTAAGTCCAATTGATTGAAAATCTTACAATATTGTAACTGTAAATTCTGTAACTGTGTGAGACAGATGCTATGTTTATTTTACATCAAGGTTTTTTTGTAGCATCCAAAGCTGATTCAAAGTTTTTTTTAGTTCAAATCCATTTGTTGTATCAAACTACATCTAGGTGCAGAAATATGGTTGCAAAATGTATTTATTGTGGGATTAAATTGCACTTATTAACTGTGCGATTATGATTTTGTGTTTGACCCTGCAAATCAACTCCATTGTGAATGTGTGTTGGGAGATACAGGTGACCCAACAGGACATGTAGGATACATTTCAACCACCATTTGAGGCCTGTGTAAAGCAGGGTGCTGCTAGTAGCGCCATGTGTTCCTTCAATAAGATCAATGGTATTCCTTCTTGTGCAGATCCCCAACTCTTGAAAGACACCATCAGGGGTGAATGGAAACTCAATGGGTTAGTAAGATCAATGTTGAGCTAACTATGCATACAGTAACCCAGTTTTAATCAATAATTATATTGGATTTAGAGCATAGTTGGGATTGTTGTTTTCTATGATAATTCTTAATTGACCTTTGGATTTTGTTATTATAAATTTGTAGATATATAGCTGCAGACTGTGATTCTATACAAGCATTATTCGAGAGGCAACTATATGTTCAAACCCCTGAGGATGCAGTAGCATATGTGCTAAGATCAGGTGAATTTAGGAAAAAATAATTTTTCTACAAATCATAAATATTGAAACCATTTCCTATCTATTTTATTTTTTGGGGAGTTGGGGGAGGCTTATCAGTCATGTTGTTTGTGATACTCCAGGGTTGGACTTAGACTGTGGTGGTTACTATACAAAATATTTAGTGCCTGCAGTTGTGAAAGGAAAGGTGAAAGAATCAGATATAGACAGAGCTCTTGTATACACGTATACTACTTTAATGAGGCTAGGTTACTTTGATGGAAGTAAAGAGTATGGAAACTTTGGGGCTAAAGACTTGTGTACACCTGAGCATCAAGAGCTTGCAGTGGAAGCAGCTAGGGAAGGTATTGTGCTTCTTAAGAATGATGGATCATTGCCCTTGTCCACCTCAAATATAACAAGGTTGGCAGTTATTGGACCCAATGCAAATGCCACCACAGCTATGATAGGCAACTATGCAGGTAATCTACTGCTTAGAGCTTAGGTTATCAACATATAATTAACAAAGTTTTAAGTTTTATTTTAATTTTACATACAATGATAATCTAAAAGCCCTTGACTTGCATTTGTAGGTATTCCTTGTAAATACACATCCCCCATTGCTGGTTTGGAGAAATATGTCAAGGTAGACTATAAACCTGGTTGTTATGATGTTTCTTGTGAAGCTACTAGTTTAATAGTTTCAGCAGTGAAGGCTTCAAAGAAAGCAGATGCTACTGTATTGGTGGTGGGATACAATCTAACATTTGAGGCTGAAGCACATGATAGGCAAGACCTCCTCTTACCTGGGCATCAAGAAGAACTTGTGTCTCAAGTTGCAGCCGCTTCTAAGGGCCCTGTTATACTTGTTGTCATGACAGGTAGTTCTGTAGATATTTCTTTTGCAGAAAACTCTGACAAAATAGCAGGAATCCTCTGGGTGGGGTATCCTGGCCAAGGAGGAGGTGATGCCATTGCTCAACTCATTTTTGGAATGCACAGTCCAGGTAAAGTAGACCAAATGTTATAATTTACTAGGCTTTAACGAACCCTCCTACAACCCTCCTACAACCCTTTGGAAATAGCTTCTTGGACCTTGATCATAAGTATAGTGAAGGCAATCATGGCATGTCCGTGAAAGCCTAGCATCTCTGAAATCTGGTGCTAGTTGTAAAATATATCTTGATAATTGAAGAGAACATCCCTCTTGGTATCAGGGTAAAGGTATAGCATTAGCTGTTGGAATGAGCTTATTCTTGGGAACAAACCCTTGATTTCTTCCATCTCTAGGGATCTTCTAAGTTCTTACAATCAGATTCGGCTTGGGATAGAAAAAATGCCCACCTCGTCTCCCATAAAGGTAAAATGGATTCAGCTTTATGGTCTGGATGAGAAACAACAAAGGGAGTGGTCTCAGGTTAAGAAACAGTTGGCAATACTGCCACAGACTCAGACAGTGAGGACAAAATTAATTCGAGGCAAATTAACTCCTTGAGCAGCTACTCTGTCAGGGCTGAAGCTTGCATCCAGGTAGGCAAACCTCTTGACTGAAATCTGCATCTATTTGTGGTCAAAACATTACCCTGAAAATAAAAGTTTTCCACAGGCTAGTTTAGCCAAACAAGATTCTTAGGAGTCAATATCTTTCTAAGTGAGGTATTCTGGGCCCTACTATTTGCTCTAGATGCTTTAAAGGATATGAAACTCAAGCTTCTTCTGTATCTGTCTTGCTGTAAGTTTTGGAGCCTACTTTAGCAATAGGTTGAATCTAGAAACACAAACTCAGCCATGGAAAAAAAGCTACTGCAGCTTTTCTAAAGTCAAGCTGCATAAGAAATTCTTGTTATGTTCAGTTCCTTTATTCTATACGTGGCATATATGAATTGACACAAATTGCAGAATATTTCAAAATAAATCAAACTCAGAGGAACGTTTTGACTCACAGAATTCACGATGCCCCAAATCTCACTTTAAATCTAAACAATATCAGAATGCTCGCTCTAGGGCTAAACAGCATATTTTCAAAAAATGGAGTCTTCAAGATTTTATTAGCATCTCTTGCCAGCAGCTCTATGCCTCAACTTTTTTTTAGTTATTCGGCTCTATTTTTTTATGGGGTTTTGCAGACTAACCATGGTGTTGCTGCTGATGTAGGAATTTTATGGTCAGCACCATACTCTAAAATTCTTGAAAATTTTAGACCACCGACAAGATTGCTGAGTTAATGGGTTGCAAATTTGGCTTCAGCCTTGTGGTAAAAGAAAATCTAAAATCTACTTCTGTATGGAGACTCCAAGCTGATAACAGTTACTTTCTAGCAACAAGGTGATCATGTCTATTCAGCTCCAGCTGTTGCTAAGATTCAGGAAATTTTTCATCAGATTCATTGGACATTTCATTCCATGAAAGTTGAACCATCTTGTGGATAAAAAGTCCAATTAAGGCATTCATTTGCAGCCTTCTTCAGTGTGCATAAGTATTTAAATTCAAGAATTTTGAGAACTCATGTGATGAACATTATGGTTAGTAATAAGTATAGAGTGTCTGCACATGCTTTTTATGTTTTCATTCAACAACATTCAGCTGGGGATTAGTTACTGTTTTTGTCAGAAGCCCACTCCCTTTGGTTTTGATTCTTACCTTTTTAACATAATTTTTTTAATGCAACATTTATTATTTCCTATGTATAACCATTTTGTCTTGATAGACTTTTTATTATTAGACCTATTCTATATTAAGCTTGCCCCTGTGAAGACTGGATTATATCATAATGTACTATGTCTTCTGATCTACTTCTTTTGTGTACTAAAATTTGAGCACTCCATGTTCTCATGGACTGCTTAAGTCTCTTTTGTACTAAAAATTAAGCATAAAAGTGTTTCTATATAATTTTTTAATTAGCACAAAAGGATAATTCGGAATCTTCTCCTATTTTTATAGAGCAGCTGCTGCTAATAATTAGAATTAAGCTGTCAAAAAAGAAGGAGCTGAAATTACACAGCGACTGCATACTAAAAATAGGAGTAGATGTCTTCACAATTTTCTTTACCTCCACTTTCACATTTACCTCCATTTTTCCTCCCTCCTAAATCTATATAGATATATTATTATAAATACAATTAGATACCATTAGTATTTCACCATTGGTGGGTGCACTTTTGGTCAATTGATAAATTTTGGCTTTCTTTTTTTTAATGCATCTGATGGATACACTATGAAACTCAGAATTTTTTTGGCCAATAAATCCTGTCTGAAATATTAAGAGTTAACATGTCTCCAAGTCATTAATAATTAGAAAATAAATTAATTTATAAATTCATAAGTAAAATTATTAATATTCATGGGACCACCCGCTCCACAAAAGACTCCTAAAAATGTTGAGCAATAGCTGTTAGCCAAAATAAACCTTACAGTCACATAGGACCTGCCCTAGCTCTCATAAACTGTTGATCTCAGAGAAAAAGAACATTAATAACAATTTATACACTATTAGAAAACACTTCAAATCTTTCTTCCCATAAAAATACAATCAGAATTCTCGTATGCATTTGAATCCAAAGCATTCATAACAATGACAGAGTGCACCAAATTTAAACAGTTCCAAAACACTATACAAATACAATAATGATTTGTACAGAGAAAAAAATACAAGGATGGCAAAGACAGAGAGAAGAATGCGAGGATGGCAAAGATTCCCCAAGTTCACGCTTGTATATATATTATAGCACTGTAGGATAATTATAAATTATAATCTATCTACACAATTGGAACAAGCTAAAAAATGAAAAAGTACATGGTTTGTCATTTCTTCTTATTTTTATTTCTGTAAAAAGCTAAACAAAATTGTGCAGATCTGTTTATTTGAACTTTTATTTCTGATCAATTCATAAATCGAATGAATTATACAACATTGGAAGAAGCAGAGAGGAAAGAGCAAAAAAGACGAATATAATGGAATGAATTATACAACATTAGAAGATGGGAGGAAAGAGGTAATAAGAGGAATAGAATTAGTAGAATCATCTCCAAAGATTAAAGTCTGCGTTCCTGCTGGCAATATCTTGTAACCTGCATTGTCTACTAGACCCAAGCTGTCACAAACATTGATCTTCATTGTAATAATTTCACTGCTACCGGCTGTTAAAAAGAGCCTTTGGAATGCTATAAGTTGTTTCACAGGAGCTCCACCCAATCCAGATGGAGGCACAAGATAGAGCAGTACTACTTCACTACCATCTTTGGTTCCATTGTTCTTTACTTCAACTTGTACCTCAAATTCCAAATCCTTGCATAATTGCTTAGAAGACTCGTCCTGTAAGCGAATTGAAGGGCAGTTGGAAATGGGTTCACCAAAAGATTGGAATAATGTGTAGCATTTCTGGTTTTTAGGCAGGTGAAATCTGAGGAGTTGGGAAGAATGAGATTTGATGGTATATTCAAAGCTAGTGTAACTGAGCCCATAGCCAAATGGGTATAATGTGTCGCCTGTGTAAAATCTGTAAGTTCGGCCTGGATACTCTGTTACCGGATTGGCTCTCATGTGCATGTCTGTCATATTCAGTTTTTCCACATACTTGTTAGGATACCATGTCATTGGAAGACGACCGCCTGCACAAGTGAGTGTACATAATTTTAAGTAAATATGCTTAATGAATGGATGCACCAAATTTTATGAATGGATTTTAGATTTCTTTTAAATGTACAATTCCCAAGTTTAATGTTTTAGTTTCTTGTAGTAAATTATAACATTTGTCTACTTTACCTGGACTGTGCATTCCAAAAATGAGTTGAGCAATGGCATCACCTCCTCCTTGGCCAGGATATCCCACCCAGAGGATTCCTGCTATTTTGTCAGAGTTTTCTGCAAAAGAAATATCTACAGCACTACCTGTCATGACAACAAGTATAACAGGGCCCTTAGAAGCGGCTGCAACTTGAGACACAAGTTCTTCTTGATGCCCAGGTAAGAGGAGGTCTTGCCTATCATGTGCTTCAGCCTCAAATGTTAGATTGTATCCCATCACCAATACAGTAGCATCTGCTTTCTTTGAAGCCTTCACTGCTGAAACTATTAAACTAGTAGCTTCACAAGAAACATCATAACAACCAGGTTTATAGTCTACCTTGACATATTTCTCCAAACCAGCAATGGGGGATGTGTATTTACAAGGAATACCTACAAATGCAAGTCAAGGGCTTTTAGATTATCATTGTATGTAAAATTAAAATAAAACTTAAAACTTTGTTAATTATATGTTGATAACCTAAGCTTCAAGCAGTAGATTACCTGCATAGTTGCCTATCATAGCTGTGGTGGCATTTGCATTGGGTCCAATAACTGCCAACCTTGTTATGTTTGAGGTGGACAAGGGCAATGATCCATCATTCTTAAGAAGCACAATACCTTCCCTAGCTGCTTCCACTGCAAGCTCTTGATGCTCAGGCGTACACAAGTCTTTAGCCCCAAAATTTCCATACTCTTTACTTCCATCAAAGTAACCTAGCCTCATTAAAGTAGTATACGTGTATACAAGAGCTCTGTCTATATCTAATTCTTTCACCTTTCCTTTCACAACTGCAGGCACTAAATATTTTGTATAGTAACCACCACAGTCTAAGTCCAACCCTGGAGTATCACAAACAACATGACTGATAAGCCTCCCCCAACTCCCCAAAAAATAAAATACATAGGAAATGGTTTCAATATTTATGATTTGTAGAAAAATTATTTTTTCCTAAATTCACCTGATCTTAGCACATATGCTACTGCATCCTCAGGGGTTTGAACATATAGTTGCCTCTCGAATAATACTTGTATAGAATCACAGTCTGCAGCTATATATCTACAAATTTATAATAACAAAATCCAAAGGTCAATTATGAATTATCATAGAAAACAACAATCCCAACTATGCTCTAAATCCAATATAATTATTGATTAAAACTGGGTTACTGTATGCATAGTTAGCTCAACATTGATCTTACTAACCCATTGAGTTTCCATTCACCCCTGATGGTGTCTTTCAAGAGTTGGGGATCTGCACAAGAAGGAATACCATTGATCTTATTGAAGGAACACGTGGCGCTACTAGCAGCACCCTGCTTTACACAGGCCTCAAATGGTGGTTGAAATGTATCCAACATGTCCTGTTGGGTCACCTGTATCTCCCAACACACATTCACAATGGAGTTGATTTGCAGGGTCAAACACAAAATCATAATCGCACAGTTAATAAGTGCAATTTAATCCCACAATAAATACATTTTGCAACCATATTTCTGCACCTAGATGTAGTTTGATACAACAAATGGATTTGAACTAAAAAAAAATTGAATCAGCTTTGGTTGCTTTAAAAAACTTCGATGTAAGATCAATATAGCATCTGTCTCACACAGTTACAGAATTTACAGTTACAATATTGTAAGATTTTCAATCAATTAGGCTTACCTGTGCATCAAAATGGAACCGATCAAAATCCTTCCAAGCATCGAGATCATAGGCAGTATAATGCTTGCAGCAAGCGGCAACTTTAAGCATGTTTGAGGAGCTATTGCCAGTATCTTACAAGCCTCTGACATAGTTGACACCATATCTGCTAACTACAAGGGGATCCTCTCCTGGAGTTTCTTGGGCTCGACCCCATCTAGGATCTCTTAGAAGATTTATATTGGGACTCCAATAGGTCAGCCCTGCATTTCCTGAATTGTGCATGCCCCTTGCCTCAGTTGACACAGTCTACACATTCAAAGTTAAGAAAAAATATTGTACTTCATCAAAATTTTATATAACTATATGCTATTATATTTTCTCTTCTCCCTGAAAATCTGAAAGCTAAAATAGTTTGACATGTTCATAATTAGAAAGACAAACATTTTATCAAAATTATTTACCTCTGCTATGACTCTCCAAAGAGTTTCATTGAAGGAAGCTGCAGTGAGAATGACAAGAGGAAAACTAGTGGCACCAGGAACGTTCTTGTTGAACACAACACCAGGTCCCAAGTTCGAAACACCGTGCAACGCCTCCGACCACCATTCATACTTGGGTAGTCCAAACCTGGGCACTCCAGTTGAACTGCTGCCCATCTGCCCAACTTTCTCTGACAAAGTCATGCGACTCACCAGGTCCTTTGCTCGCTCTCCGAATCCCAAAGCTGAATCACAGAATGTATATTTATTGATATCCATTCCTATCTTGGCAAACTTCACTGGATCACACACATAACTTTCACCAGATTCACATCTCAGTGCTGCGACAGCAATTACAACAACAATTGCATGTACTTAACATTTCCAATCCATGATGCCAATGTCTGTTATGATCCTCTGCACCAAATTTTAATTAACCAAAAACATCAAAACTATCATTCTTCTTAATGTTAATTTCAATCTGCAAAGAATGCAATAATTTGACTTATAGTGTTCTCAGCATAGTTCATTCCTCATTCAATGGCAATCTTTCTTGTAGTTCATTCCTTATTCATTGCAATCTTTCTTTATCCATCATGCTTGTAATGGTGGACTTAAACTAAGACTAATAATTATTATTTTATAAAGCTTTAACAGTTTTGTCTTCTTTGATATTAAGACACTTGACTGCTCTTACTTACCTCAAATACTAATCAAATCACTATTATTATTTTCCCTTCAATTATTCCTTAATAAATGCTATCAGCATTTAGTTGCTTATCCCTTCTAGTCTGTCAGGTTGCTGACTTGGTTAGCCAATCTTCTTCTTTAAGTTGATATAAAAACATGTAAATATAATCAATATTATGATTACAAAAATCAACTTTGTAACTCATATTGTAGTACCATTCTTGCTTAACTACTCAGCATATCTAGGCTTCCTTTAGTAATTATGACTAGCTGATTAGTCAACTTCCTTCTGAGTGTCCTCTAACCACTCTTGGATGATATCAATATTATTTGATGTTTTCTCACTGCTCAATATTGACCACCCTGCTATCACAAAGGTAATGGGTCTTTTAACGAATATAGATTTTATACATATAAGTACATATGATTATGACTTTCACTTCTAATAAATTATATTTTATCATGATTTATTTTTTATTTTTTTAATATATTTAATTTAATTTTTATTATTTATTATTAAATTATATATTGGCAAACTTCACTGGATGACACACATAACTTTCAGCAGATTCACATCTCAGTGCTGCAACAGCAATTACAACAACAATTGCATGTACCCACCATTTCCAATCCATGATGCGTGTCATGATCCTCTGCACCAAATTTCAATTACCCAAAAACGTCAAAACTATCATTCTTCTTAATGTTAACTTCAATATGTAATCCTCAAAGAATGTAATAATTTGACTTATAGTATTCTGAGCGTAGTTCATTCCTCATTCATGGCAATCTTTCTTGTAGTTCATTCCTTATTCATTGCAATCTTTCTTTATCTAGTATTCTTGTAATCGTGGACTCAAGCTAAGACGGTAATAATTATTATTTTATAAAGCTTTAACAGTTTTGTCTTCTTTCATATTAAGACACTTGACTGCTCTTACTTATCTAAAATACTAATCAAACCACTATTATTATTTTCCCTTCAATTATTCCTTTTTAAATGCTATAACAATTTAATTGTTTATTACTTCTAGTTAGTTAGGTTGTCTACTTGGATACCCAATCTTCTTTTTTAAGTTGATATATAGGTATGAAAACAACTTTATGTGTTCCACATGTAGACTAATTGTTCATTCATTAGTCACTTTACTCCATCTTTATTGATCCATCTTATGTTAATTATAATCAATATTATGATTGTAAAATTGAACTTTGTAACTGATATTAATGACTAGCTGATTAATCAAACTTTATAACTGATATTTATGTTTTAGAAGCACCCATGATGCTTGATGTCTTAGTTTCTTAGTTCCAGTATGCATTGTAATTTCTGTTGTTGACACTAAATATAAACATCAGATTCTTCTGTGTCATTTGGTACTCCTTTTCGATGATTCCATTATCCTCATTTATTTATATATATTTGCTTATGTAGTCCGAATTCTTTTTCCAACTACAAATGCCTTAGACTTATACTTTTATTAATTGCCTTTTGTGTATATCTTCTCTGTGATTCCTTGTTATTGTCTCCATCCGCCATTCTTTCCTTACTATCCCTTGTTATATTATGTTGTTTGTATTGCCGGGAGATATCTGTATCGTTCATTAATATTAATGATACATGTACTAATTTTTAGATTAAGATTATTGACAGCTTTATTAATATTATTTATAGATATCAATATTAATTATAAATCAATATTCGAGATTAGTATTAATATTATAAATTTATAGATTCAATAATTATATTATATCAATATTAATTATGGATTAACAATATTGACAATATTACTTAATATATTATCTGTATATGATCTTTATATTTTAATTAATTATATATTGATTAAATATTATTAATATTAATTATGTATTGATTAAATATTATTAATATTAATTAATTACCCAATATTTCCAATCCATGATGCTAATGTCTGTCATGATCCTCTACACCAAATTTCAATTAACCAAAAACGTCAAAACTATCGTTCTTCTTAATGTTAACTTCAATCTGTAATCCTCAAAGAATGCAATAATTTGACTTATAGTGTTCTCAGCATAGTTCATTCCTCATTCATGGCAATCTTTCTTGTAGTTCATTCCTTATTCATAGTAATCTTTCTTTATCCATCATTCTTGTAATGGTGGACTTAAGCTAAGACGGTAATAATTATTATTTTATAAAGCTTTAACAGTTTTGTCTTCTTTTGTATTAAGACACTTGAGTGCTCTTACTTACCTCAAATACTAATCAAACCACTATTATTATTTTCCCTTCAATTATTCCTTATTAAATGCTATCACCATTTAGTTGCTTATCCCTTCTTCTTTAAGTTGATATAAAGACATGTAAACAACTTTATGTGTTCGACATGTAGACTAATTGTTCATTCATTAGTCACTTTACTTCATCTTTATGGATCCACCTTATGTTAATTATAATCAATATTATGATTGCAAAAATCAACTTTGTAACTGTTATTGTAGTATCATTCTTGCTTAACTACTCTACATATCTAGGCTGCCTTTAGTAATTATGACTAGCTGATTAGTCGACTTCCTTCTCATGTCTTCTAACCACTCTTGAATGATATCAATATTAGTTGATGTTTTTTCAATGTTCATTATTGACCACCTTTCTATCATGAAGGTAATGGATCTTTTAACAGATATTGATTTTATGTATATAAGTATATTATATTTTATTACTATTTATTTTAAAATATTTAATTTAATTTTTATTAAATTCTATTTTAGAAAAGGAGATATTACATTCTAAGTTTAATAATGTATTAGGTAATGCATTAGTTGAGCCAAGAAGAACCATTTCTTGTTATGGATTATTAGAACAACATTAAAAAACTCCCGAGATTGATGAATTTCTATACAGCAAAAATGTGAAAGCTCAAATTGATAATGATAACACTTAAAATGTCATTAACAACAAATGAACAATTCACATTGGAAGTACATTTGAATTGTTTTGTGAAACGCACTCCATCGATGGCCTTGCGCATCTGGTGGTGCTTAACATGCCAAGGGACGACGGTCTATAGCGTGCTCGAATGATGTCATTCCTACTGGAGTGCTCCCGGGCTACGATTGTACTTGGGATACAAGGACCTATCCTTGTGGTGATAGAAGATGATGGAAGAGGCTTTTCTCAAGCGCTTGAAAATAAGGGTGGCTTTAATTCGCAGCATAATACGTAACTCCCAGCTGCACATTGTGGAAACGAAATGCAATTTTTTATGTGAACCTAGATTTACGTTCAATTCTTTTGTTCTCTAATTCCTCCTATGAGGACTATTATATATTTTTTCGTTGGCGTTCAGTACTCTTCCCTTAGAAATACTTATTATATGAAATATATTCCTTTCATTAATGTCAATATACTTCATTCTCCTTCCTATTCGATCCTTGTTTGGATATGTTTGAGACTCGCTTTTATATCTCTTACTTTGCGTTCAATGGGTCATGTTTCTTCTTGATCTTAAAGTGTTCTAAGCGTAGTTCATTCTTTATTCATCGCAATCTTTTTTTATCCATCATTCTTATAATCGTAGACTTAAATTAAGATGGTAATAAATATTTTATAACGCTTTAACAGTTTTGTCTTCTTTCGTATTCAGACACTTGACTGCTCTTACTTACATCAAATACTAATCAAATCGCTGTTATTATTTTCCCTTCAATTATTCCTTATTAAATGCTATCACCATTTAGTTGCTTATCCCTTCTAGTTAGTCAGGTTGTCGACTTGGTTACCCAATCTTCTTCTTTAAGTTGATATAAAGACATGTAAACAACTTTATGTATTTGACAGGTAGACTAATTCATTAGTCACTTTACTTCATCTTTATCAATCCACCTTATGTTAATTATAATCAATATTATGATTACAAAAATCAACTTTGTAACTAATATTGTAGTACCATTCTTGCTTAACTACTTAGCATATCTAGGCTGCCTTTAGTAATTATGACTAGCTGATTAGTAGACTTCCTTCTGAGTGTCCTCTAACCACTCTTGGATAATATCAATATTATTTGATGTTTTCTCACTGCTCAATATTGACCGTGCCTTGCTATCACAGAGGTAATGGGTCTTATAATGAATATAGATTTTATACATATAAGTGTATGATTATGACTTTCACTTCTAATAAATTATATTTTATTATTATTTATTTTTTATTTTTTTAATATATTTATTTTGATTTTGATTATTTATTATTAAATTCTATTTTGGAAAAGGGGATATTACATTCTAAGTTTAATAGTGTATTAGGTAATGCATTAGTTGGGCCAAGAAGAACCATTTCTTGTCATGGGTATTGGAACAACATAAAAAACTCTCGAGGTCAATGAATTTCTATAAATGAAAAATGTGAAAGCCCAAATTGATAATGATAGCACTTAAAACATCAATAACAACAAATGAACAGTTCAAATTGGAAGTGCATTTGAATTGTTTTGTGTACTTAGATCTATGATTTGAAGTAATGATATTGTTGGTTCTGATTGACAGATAAATAGGGTCAAAAAGGTTAGAGACACTAAATTGAAAGGAAAAATAATATAGGAAAATCTC
This sequence comes from Chamaecyparis obtusa, assembly GCA_027943335.1. Classification (NCBI taxonomy): domain Eukaryota; kingdom Viridiplantae; phylum Streptophyta; class Pinopsida; order Cupressales; family Cupressaceae; genus Chamaecyparis; species Chamaecyparis obtusa. The sequence continues at coordinate 628,769 of BSBK01002002.1, forward strand.
ACTTATTACTTTGATAGATGCAAGAGAACTTTGTAGGTCAACCTTCTATACAAACTACTACTAAAGAAATGATTTTAGTGAAAAGGGTTGGAGGCATAGTGTTAGAAGTAGAGAAAGAGTTTGAAGAAAGAAACTAAATATGGTGGGTAGCGGGCCACCAAACAAAGTGATCAAACAACATTCCCTTCAATACATGGAAAGCAATAATTCATGAATATGGAAATGTCTATGGTAGAGTGACTTGGCTAATATTATATCTATATATACTTTATTCATTTATGCTTGGGAGCATATTTAGACAAACATAAGACATTCAAATAATTCGACTAAGGGACACTCTTAAAGATGAAATATGAAGAACAAAAAGCCAAAAATAATATTTTTATTAATCGAATAGTGATTAGTCAACTATTTCTTACAAGAGTTGTAAGAGGGTCAAAATTGTAAACGAAAATAAAAATTTGTTACAAATGAGGAAAATCATTGTACATTTAGCATATAAAAAAATATTAATAACCATAAAGTGAATCCAAACGACCAAAACAATTCTACATGGTAAATTTAAAAATACACAATTTTTTTTGATAACCTGCCTCATAAATCTTAAATAAAGGGAGAAATATCAAATAATAATTAAATATAATTATAATAAAAATAAATTTATACATTTTCTCAAAAATAATTAGAAACGCAAACTTTCCAATGAATTTGTATCAGAAGCCATTGGATTGATGATTTCATATCTTTCAATGGTAGATGAAAATGGAGTAGAAAGTAATCCAAGATGCTCAAAAACAATGGCAATAAGAGTAACCATTAGTGATCAACATGATCTTGCTTAGAAGCTTTAAGAGATGAACAAAGCGAGTAGAATAAAGAAAGTGGGAACCATAATAGGGATGACCATTAGTTTTGACAATCTAAAAGCATCATCTAGAGTTTAAGATCAACAATTTGGGAACATATGATCTCAAAGAGAAGCTTAAGAAAAAAGATTTCTTGAAACCAACTTGGTTGCCTATCGACATCATCATTTGCAAGGATATAGTATGATGTATGTATCCTTCTACACATTAACTAAGATGAGGAGACAAAAGAGTCTTGACTAGAATACCAAAGTTATAAAGAGTGGGAAATGACTATCCAACACCTAAAATGAACCAAACATCTATTATAATATATTTATAGGGTAAGTGCACCAAGATGGTGTGCAAAAAAGGGGGTATAAGTGGCCTTTTTTTTCTAAAATCAAGTAAACCTGAACTTGAAAGAGAAATTTGAGAGTCATGCACTCAAAAATAGAAGATGTGAAAAGAACAAGAATTGTAGTATGAGTTGAATCTAGTTTCTAAACTACTAAAGTTTTTTTTAAATGAATAAGATTAAGAGGGTCAAATCCTATGCACACAAAAAACTATTCCTTATTTTTTAAAAATAAATAACATAGCATCTTGTAATTGTTAATATGATTTAGAACAACAGAGAGGGGGGGTGAATCAATTGTTCTTAGGTCCAGATGTATAAAACAAACTTCAAAAACTTTTCTTTAAATCAGATCTAACAACCAAAACCAACTCGGTCATCATTGATTCTATAATAGAAACATATAACATTGCAGTCCACTACCTAACTATATCTAACTTGTAAAACACAGAAATGTTTAAACCAAAACATTCACACAAGCATTGACACTAGGATTTATAGTGGAAACCCAATCTGGGAAAAACCACTTTGTAACATGCTACTATTATTTTCACTCTTTAGAAGTGAGCTCGAATAAAATCCAACCCTATCAAAGGTTACAATACACACTGTTAGGTGTGACCCGATTAAAGGATTTCAATCACTCTATTAGAAGTGAGTCTTGTTATAGGACTTACATACATTTCATTAGAATGCAACCTTGTTCAAAGGATTTAAACATATGACTGTTAGGTCAACCTCTGTTAAAAGGATTTTGACTATTACAATGGTTAGAAAGTAGCAGCAGTATTGATCTGAAAAACATACAACTCACTTTGCAAATGTCAGATCCAATTCCGTACACAAATGCTAGTTTACTGACTTTGAAACTTTGCCATCTCCATCTCTGATCTGCTCGAAAATTTTCTTCAAGCAATCACCACACTTCTCCTTCAACCTTTTCTGCTTATACAGTCAATAACATCTACTGATCTTCTAGCATCCTCTTTTCACCCATGCACCCACATACCTAATGCTTAGGTTCCCTTAATACTTCCTCAATTAGGTTAACTCATCTTTTGTCGCTCAATCTCCTTCATAGATCTTAGGGTTAGGTCAGATTCATTGAATCTACCCGCTTTATGTTCTTCGGCTCCTTTTCTAGAAACATCTCAAATATCTTAAAGATTTATAATAAAATGTTTTTCAGTGCATTCAATGCTTTTAAACAATCAATAAATAAAGTCAACGCGTTTTACATAATCCAAGAATTCAACAATGTCGGCTCCAAATCTGAATTCTCTTCAAATATAGAAATACTGATACTCGGTCAATACTATGATCAACTACTCAGTCTTCATGTAGAAAGCTTGGTCATTACTAAAAATGTTTCCTTGGCTAATACTGTCTTTCTAGGCAATTAACTGATGTTCGGTCGACACTAAAATTTTGCTCGGCATATACTAACTCGGTCGACACTAACATTACTCGACTTGAACATGATTTCTCTATTTTTTCTTGGTCAAGCCTACCAGTTTAGTCTTCAATCTTACTAAGATAAACAATACATTATCTCATCATTGTACAACATAGTCAAGTACACTTTGTAGTATCAAGATAACTCAACCTTTCCTTAGTGCTATTGTTACCATCCTTTCTTTCCCTTCTTCACAACAATACAATAGATATAGTACTTTTCTAAGTAGCAACAATCTTACCAGTTAAAGTTTGACATCAATGACAACACAACAATTGCTTCAATTACAGTTTCCAACAGTAATACCCCTTCCATAGTCTGATTTTCTATATGTTATGGTTACTTTAAGATGATGAATTATATGTTAGGATATCATTGATGCCTATGATTTTATTGACCCCATACTTGCATGTGTATGGTTAGCATGTGCATATTTTTATATTTATGTTTGACGTGTCTGATGTGGTTGAGGGACAGAATCATAGATACTTGCTTGCGAGATCCACACGATCAACCGATCCCTGCCATTGTTGGTTTATATTTATACATTTCTGTAAATACTTGTCTTTTATGCAGGGTTGCAGGTATTGGGCATCGACTTCCCTGAATTTCTAAGATGGGCGTGCCCTATTGCAAAATCTCAATGGTAAGAGAGGGGAGATAGCATACAAATCCAAATACCAATCCAAGTCATTGATTGTCCTAAATAATGAGCAAGTATTTGTTTGTACCTATCTAAATTCGTCAAGGTGACGTGAATTCGTGAGCCCTTCCTTGGTGTTTGTTTGATATAGAGTTAGTTGGTTTTCATGTTTCGTGAGTCAAGTGAAATTGCTTGTGTAAATTATTTAATTTAAATAATTAAATTAGGAGTAATTATGAGATTTGAATATTTATATTTTATGAATATGAAAATATTAGATATGGAGAATATTTAATTATTAAGGGTAATTAAATACCTTTTGTTAATTAAAAGATTGAATTAAAAGTCTAAAATTGGAATAAGAGGGTTTTATTAATTATTAAATCTAAATATTAAAATTAAAGGACATAGTTGATTTATTTAATATTTAATTAATCAGTTTACATAGTTATTTATGTGCTGAAGTATTTATTGATTAATTAAGTAATTATATGCAATTTGAGTTGCACATTCGGTTTAAGTGAAAATTGAATTAGAATTTAAAGTTAAAAGTTGAGTTAAAAATTATAACTAAAAAGTGCATTATTTATTATTAAGTGATTTTTAATCATGCAAAGTTAATTGATAGAAACTAGGTAGAGAGAGTTGAGTTCTATTTTAGGGTTTGCATGTTTTAGAAACCCTAAGTGGAATAGGTCTTCTTTATGAGAGATTTCTGGGTATTATTTTCAATTATGTCTATCAGGTTTTGGAGGAGCTTTTGGATGAATTGGAAGATTTTTGGAAAGCTTGGTTTTGGTGAGTATTGTTTTGAGAGTGTTTGAAAGCTTGGATTTCGAAGGTTGGATTGGATCTTTCTTGGCTTTAAATTTTTCAGACGTTGGTTGAGGTAGGGTTTGAAACCCTCTTTTTGTAAAATTCTTCTTTTAGATTGATTGTATGCTTCATGTCTGGGATTGATTATGTGAATGATTGAGAATTGGTTGATTTAAATTAATTTTGTTTTTTGTGAAATTTTAGATTAGTTGATGTTAAATTAGATCTAGTATTTAGTTTGGTCGTTTGAAAACCTATGATGATTTTTTAAGAAATTGTGTGAATTTTCTCAGTTAGGGTATTTACCCAGAAAAGATTGATATTTTGTTCTCAATATATTTTGCATAGAAAAAAAAAATTGCATGTGAAATCATATTCAAAAGAAATTAATTTTGCCTAAAACCCTAGTTTTCTAGTAAAGAAATCAATTGAGAAAATATGTGTTTTTTTTAAAAGGTTTTTGTTATTTGAATTTATTATTATTATTTATTAATTTTCAGATTTAAAAATTATTTAAAAATAAATAATTATTATTATTATTTATTAATTTTTGGATTTAAAATTATTTTTAAAAAATAAATATTAATTGATTTTTTTTACATGCGGGTTTTAATATTAATATTTATATTTAAAAATCAATAACATTATTTTATTATTAAATACATGGTATTTTGATATGTGTGGAGATTTTAGTTAAATAGTTATTTAAACAGTATATATGCATGAGATTTTATTTTAAATAGATAGTTATGTATGAGACATTTATATGAATTCTTTTGTAGTCAAATGGATTTTAGTCAACAAGATGATTGTTTTAGTCAACTGAAATTTATAATTATATATGTTTACTTGCATGGTTATACAGACATGCAAATATAGTCGAACTAGTTATGTTTTAGAATTAATTGGATTTCTTTAAGGGAATTATATTTTCTTGTAAGTTTTTGTAGTTTTGATTTGAAGTATTTTTGTTAGACCTTGTTATATCCTTATTGATTATTGGGGGTATTAAGATGACTTGGGAGTTAGTTGATCAGAGGCTTGGGGGTTTTTTTCTATAGTTGTATATGTGTTCTCATGTTGTGCATTGTGATGTTTTATCAGTTTGATTATGTCTACCCAATCTTGTTCTATGGAAGCTCGGGTTTTTATGAAACTCTTTAAGAGTATGTTTTATGATGTTTTGGTTGTGGACCAGTGTGTGTCCCTTATATTTTTTGTGGGCATGGATTCGATCACTATACTTTTCTAGAACCTATGTGGATATTTATGATTGTGATTCTAGGGGAGGCTAAATAGGAGCATCTTAGGGGAGTGGCTTACACTAGGGGTATGGGACCCAAAGTGGTCAGTACTAGGGTAACCTATCGTAAATTTTTTTAATAAGTGATAACATAGTAATTAAAATTTGTAGAGTTCATTAAAATGATAATTTAGAGATTATGCCTCACCTATGTCTTGAACGCTTCTTTAGGCTAAAGATGGGAATGGGATGATACCTAGAGAGAAAATATGATTAGAATTCCTCATATTCTTGAGAGGGTATTCTAGTTTTGTTTGGGTCGTATTGAGGGTCTAGGGCCTAGAGTGGCCATTCTAGGGTAACTCAATGCTTGAGGGTTTGGGGTCCAATGTGGCCAGTCCAAGGTAACTCAAGTAGATATAGCCATGTGATGACACTCCCATAGTATGTAGCCTAAGTCTCCTTTGTAGTTTCTGCATTTTCCTCTAGTGGCGTGTCTTTGTTATTTCAATATTGCTTGGTGGTCTATTTCAGTATTATTTGGTGATTTGTACTTGTTCGATATTCTCGTGTTTGGTGATTTGGTACATGTTGACTTTTTTATATTTATTATCTTTTCTTTATCTTTAGTTGGTGGTACCTTTTGAGTTAAAAAGCCTTCAGGACCCTTCTATTAGTAGTTTTTGATTGATTTGTTATCCAAGTGGGGTTTGTTGTTATCTCCTCAACACGGTGGGAGTGGACCTTTGGTTCCATGAGGTTAAGTGGTATTGTTTTCTTTTACCATTTGAGATTATGATGTTCTTGTAGTGGTGCCGGAGGATGCTTGTTGCACTTACCTTCTTCTTATTCTTTGTTGGAGGCTTGTTCGTATCTATCATATGATGTCTATAATTATATCTTGTATCAGTGCTCCAAAGTTGTAGATATTGTACTATATTTTGTATTTGATTATTGTGACATACCCTATGACTTGTGCAGAGGATGTTGTTTCATTATATTTATACCTTATGTTATTGGATGCATTTGTTGTTCTTTGTAATATGAGATAATTGTAATTATTCTTGATCTAAAATATTTAATTTGTAATACATAATTCTACATCATGGGACCCTCGAGGATTGTTAATTGTATTGATTTATACATATGTACTTGTTTATATCTTATGATTGTATTGCTTATGCATTGTTATCATCATTATTTGAAAATACTTAAGAAAAAAAATTATTCTGTAAACTTAGTGACATGTATTAGGTTAAATTCTCCTAGGTTCTCTGGTGGGGAATTACACTTGGTATCAGAGCCAAAGTATCTACAATGAGAACTCTAGGAAGTTGTGTGCCCACTAGATGTCTAAACTATCAAAACTTGAAACAAAAACTTATACATGTACAACTCCTTTGTATTTCAGACTATTGTTTATGAACCTAGAGGTATGAAATTAGACTTGTGTGTTTGGATTGGATTTTATATGAGTGGTGCATTAACTAAGTTTGCATGAACCTCTCAATTTATTATTTGATGTAAATATGAATGTGTACTTTATATAATTGATTACTAGATGTTTTCTACAATGGTGAATGAATAAAGATTTCTAAGATCCATTTCAATTGTTAAATAATGAATGATTGATCAATGTGATTTTTGGTTTACTCTTAAACTAGAATTATATTTCTCTTAATGACTGTATATCATGTCCTTATTTTATGGCTTATTTTTAGATGTCATTTTATCTTTTGTTTTAGTGAAATACTTCGTGTTTGAGGGATGCATATCCTTATCTATTTGTAGGCTTCCAAGAGTAAGCCTAATTTTAGAGGAGGTGGATGTAATACTCCTCCCATAGTCTAATTTTCTATATGTTATGGTTACTTTAAGATGATGAATTATATGTTAGGATATCATTGATGCCTATGTCTTAACTAACCTCATACTTGTGTGTGGTTAGCATGTATGTTTTTATATTTATGTTTGACATGCCTGATGTGGTTGAGGGACAAAGTCGTAGTTACTTTCTTGCGAGATCCACACAATCGTTTGATCATCGCCATTGCTTGTTTATATTTATAATGTATGTACATGCTCGTCTTTTATGGAAGGTTACAGATACTGGGCATTAACTTCCTTGAATTGTCAGGATGAGCGTGCCCTATTGCAAAATCTCAATGGTAAGAGAGGGGAGATAACATGTACAAATCCAAATTCCAATACAAGTCATTGATAGTCTTAAATAATGGGCAAGTATCTGTTTCTACCCATCTAAATTTGTTAAGGTGACGTGAATTCGTGAGCCCTTCCTTGGTGTTTGTTTGATATAGAGTTGATTTTCATGTTTCATGAGTTAAGTGAAATTGCTTGCGTAAATTTTATTTGATTTAAATAATTAAATTAAGATTAATTATGAGATTTGAATATTTATATTTTATGAATGTGGAAATATTAGATATGGAGAATATTTAATTATTAAGCATAATTAAATACCTTTGTTAATTAAAAGATTGAATTAAAAGACTAAAATTAGAATAAGAGGATTTTATTAATTATTAAATCCAAATATAAAAATTAAAGGGAATAGTTGATTTATTAATATTTAATTCATCAGTTTGTATCGTTATTTATGTGCTAAAGTATTTATTGATTAATTAAGTAATTATATGCAATTTGAGTTACACATTCGGTTTAAGTGAAAATTGAATTAGAATTTAAAGTTAAAAGTTGAGTTAGAAATTATAATTAAAAAGTGCATTATTTATTATTAAGTGATTTTTAATCATGCAAAGTGAATTGATAAAAACTAAGTAGAGAGAGTTGAGTTATGTTTTAGGGTTTGCATGTTTTAGAAACCCTAAGAGGAATAGGTCTTCTTTATGAGGGGTTTCTAGGTATTATTTTTAATTATGTCTATCAAATTTTGGAGGGGTTTTTTGGATGAATTGGAAGATTTTTGGAAAGCTTGGTTTTGGTGAGTATTGTTTTGAGATTTTTTAAAAGGTTGGATTGGATCTTTCTTGACTGTGAATTTTTCACGTTGGTTAGGGTAGGGTTTGAAACCCTCTTTTTGTAAAAAAATTCTTTTGGAAAGATTGTATGCTTCATGTCTGGGATGGATTATGTGAATTTTAAGAAATTGTGTGAATTTTCTTTAGCAAATGATTTAGACATTATCTCATTTCCACCAAATATAATGTCATCAAAAAATATCTCAGCAATCAAAATTTAATTAGAACTATCACATTTCAAGTTTAAATTATTGATCACTAGTCCTTTCAAATCCAATCTTAAAGCGAAGTAAGAATGCAATCTTTCATACCATGCTCGGGGTGCCTGATTCAATACATATAAAGCTTTGTGTATTTTGCAAACCATATCCTTATTTCTTTTATGAAAAAATCCTTCAGGTTGTTCAATGTAGACTTCTTCTTCAAGAATTCCATTCAGAAATGCAGACTTAACATTAATTTGATAGACTTTGAATCCTTTATAAGAAGCATATGCAAGCAATATTCTTACACCTTCTAATCTAGAAACAATGGAAAATATCTCTCCATATTCAATACCTTCTTCTTGTGTATACCCTTTGCAGACTAATCTTATTTCTGATCACATCTCCTTTCTCATTGAGTTTATTTCTGAAAAATCCACTTTGTTCCTATCACATTCTTGTCCTTAGGTCTCGGTACTAGTGACCAAGTGTTATTCTTTTTAATCTGGTCTATTTCTTCTTTCATAGCATTCATCCAATCTTCATTCTCTAGGACATCTTTGACTAATCTTGGCTCAAATTCAAAAATTAAACATATGTTATCTTTTAACTTACTCCTTTTCATGACTCCTACATTCTTGTCTCCAAATATTCTTCTCGGTGAGCAGTGTCTTCTCACATATTTTTCTAATACAGGTTTGACAGACTGTTCATCAATGTTTTCATCTCTCGGTGGAGGCTCATTTTGCTCATCGATTCCTTCTTATTACGGCTCAATTGAATCAATTGAATTACATTCTTGTACATAAAAAAAAATTGTAATCATCGAGTTCCTTTTTTCTATCCTCTTCATTCCTTTCAGCAAATTCATCAATTTTCACATTTGCATTTTCAACAATTTTATTAGTAGCTTTGATCAAACATTTATATGCTTTTCTCTTTGATGAATAACCTAGGAATATACCTTCAACTTCTTTTGACTCTGTATAGGACAAAATATTGTGTAATGGTGTGTAGAATGAATAGAGTGATATAACAAGGGGAATATAAGATCTACTACTAAATCCAAATTCCCAAGGGAGAGATCCAAATTGATCAACCAAAAGGTTAATGCACAATTGAATCAATTTATGGAGAATATGAATGAAGGAGAAAACCTTATAATCTACTATGAAAAGTATATGCTTGAAACCTGAAATAAATGGAAGGCAAAAACAAACCTCAAAATAGGGCAGATCTGGAAAATGCTAATTTTTTATGTTTGCGTATAGTTTCGGGCAATTCTGCAACCTATTCTGGACTAGAAATGTCGAGACAGAGAAAACCCAGAAAACTTTTTTCTTTCTGGAAGCAGGTAGTCTTTGACCCAAATAAAAGGTCAAGGACTACTTCAGAATTTTGAAGGTCATCTTTGACTTTGTTCGCGGATCTCGAAAGTTTGCCAAAAAGGGTATCCAGATCTGAACTTCAATTCGTTGTCCTATACCTGTACCTACAAGAAAAAGGGTTTTGTTATTTGGATGAGGGGTTTGCCTTGGTCAAACCCCGGTTTGGAATTAACCTTAATAATGAAATTGAAATAGAGAATGCTAGCAAGTAGTAGAAGTAGATCTAACAATGAAGCTATGATATTCAATGGATATGCAATTGTATTTGAAATGTAAACAAGTATGTTGATATGAAATCTTGAACACAACAATGGAAAATATAAATCAAAACCATAAATGTAAATCCAAAACCTCCATGATTGTATGCTTGGAATCCACCTTGATAGAAGAATAAATGAGTCTTGAAGATGAACAAAGGATATTGAAGGAAGATCACACCATCATGATGGCTAGATCTACAGTTTTGAAAGATGAATCTTAAATGCTTGAACCAAATCCCTTCAAAGGCTTGAATGCTTGAATCCTTGATCTTCAAAGGAGAACTTGAATGGAGAAGAGGGATTGAATGCTTCCTTGAAAATGCTTGATGAAATAATTGCTTGATCTTGCTCTTGATTACTTGATTGTGGATGCTTGATGGCAAAAAGAGATGGAGAAAATGAGAGAGGAAGGCTTCCTTTTATAGTGATCTAGGAAATGGAAATAATTGTGGCAAGGAAATGCAATTTTTTATGTGAACCTAGATTTACGTTCAGTTCTTTTGTTCTCTAATTCCTCCTATGAGGACTATTATATATTTTCTTCTTGGCATTCAGAACTCTTCTCTTAGAAATACTTATTATATGAAATCTATTCCTTTCATTAATGTCAATATACTTCATTCCCCTTCCTATTCGATCCTTGTTTGGATATGTTTGAGACTCGCTCATATACCTCTTCCTTTGCGTTCAATGGGTCATGTCTCTTCTTGATCTTAAAGTGTTCTAAGCATAGTTCATTCCTTATTCATCGCAATCTTTCTTTATCCATCATTCTTATAATCGTGGACTTAAGCTAAGATGGTAATAATTATTTTATAAGGCTTTAACAGTTTTGTCTTCTTTCCTATTTAGACACTTGACTGCACCACTGTTATTATTTTCCCTTCAATTATTCCTTATTAAATGCTATCGCCATTTAGTTGCTTATCCCTTCTAGTGAGTCAAGTTGCCGACTTTGTTACCCAATCTTCTTCTTTAAGTTGATATAAAGACACGAAAACAACTTTACCTATTCGACATGTAGACTAATTGTTCATTCATTAGTCACTCTACTTCATCTTTATCAATCCATCTTATGTTAATTATAATTAATATTATGATTACAAAAATCAATTTTGTAACTCATATTGTAGTACCATTCTTGCTTAAATACTCAGCATATCTAGGTTGCCTTTAGTAATTATGACTAGCTGATTAGTCAACTTCCTTCTGAGTGTCCTCTAACCACTCTTGGATGATATCAATATTATTTGGTGTTTTCTCACTGCTCAATATTGACCACCTTGCTATCACAGAGGTAATGGGTCTTTTAACGAATATAGATTTTATACATATAAGTACATATGATTATGACTTTCACTTCTAATAAATTATATTTTATCATTATTTATTTTTTATTTTTTTAATATATTTAATTTGATTTTTATTATTTATTATTAAACTCTATTTTGGAAAAGGGGATATTACATTATAAGCTTAATAATGTATTGGGTAATGCATTAGTTGAGCCAAGAAGAACCATTTCTTGTCATGGGTATTGGAACAACATAAAAAACTCTTGAGGTCAATTAATTTCTATACAGGAAAAATGTGAAAGCCCAAATTGATAAATTTGATAGCACTTAAAACATCAATAACAACAAATGAACAGTTCACATTGGAAGTGCATTTGAATTGTTTTGTGTACTTAGATCTATGATTTAAAGTAATGATATTGTTGGTTCCAATTGATAGATAAATAGGGTCAAAAAGGTTAGAGACACTAAATTGAAGGGGAAAATAATATAGGAAAATCTCACTTAATACTTTGATAGATGCAAGAGAACTTTGTAGGTCAACCTTCTATAAAAACTACTACTAAAGAAATGATTTTAGTGAAAGGGGTTGGAGGCATAGTGTTAGAAGTAGAGAAAGAGTTTGAAGAAAGAAACTAAATATGGTGGGTAGTGGGCCACCAAACAAAGTGATCAAACAACATTCCCTTCAATACATGGCCAACAATAATTCATGAATATGGAAATGTCTATAGTAGAGTGACTTGGGTTATATTATAGATATATACTTTATTCATTTATTCTTGGGGGCATATTTATACAAACATAAGAAATTCAAATAATTAGACTAAGGGACACTCTTTAAAATGAAATATGAAGAACAAAAAGCCAAAAATAATACTTTTATTAATTGAATAGTGATTGTCAACTATTTCTTACAAGAGTTGTAAGATGGTCAAAATTGTAAACGAAAATAAAAATGTATTAAAAATGAGGAAAATCATTATACATATAGCCTATAAAAAAAATTCATAACCATAAAGTGAATCCAAACGACCAAAGCAATTCTACATGGTAAATTTAAAAATACACATTTTTTTTTATAACCTGCCTCATAAATTTTAAATAAAGGGAGAAATATCAAATAAAAATAAATTTATACATTTTCTCAAAAATAATTATAAGAAACGCAAACTTTCCAAAAAATATGTATTAGAAGCTATTGGATTGATGATTTCATATATTTCAATGGTAGATGAAAATGGAGTAGAAAATAATCCAAGATGCTCAAAAACAATGGCAATCAGAGAAACCATTGGTGATGAGCATGATCTTGTGTAGAAGCTTTAAGAGATGAACAAAGCGAGTAGAATAAGGAAAGTGGGATCAATAATAGGAATGAACATTAGTTTTGACAATCCAAAAGCATCATCCAGAGTTTAAGATCAACAACTTGGGAACATATGATCTCAAAGAGAAGCTTAAGAAAAAAGATTTCTTGAAACCAACTCAGTTGCCTATCGACATCATCATTTGCAAGGATATAGTATGATGTACATCCTTCTACACATTAACTAAGATGAGGACATAAAAGAGTCTTAACTAGAATACCAAAGTTATAAAGAGTGGGAAATGACTATCCAACACCTAAAATGAACCAAACATCTATTATAATATATTTATAGGGTAAGTGCACCAAGATGGTGTGCAAAAAAGGGGGTATAAGTGGCTTTTTTTTTTCTAAAATCAAGTAAACCTGAACTTGAAAGAGAAATTTAAGAGTCATGCACTCAAAAATAGAAGATGTGAAAAGAACAAGAATTGTAGTACTCTGAATCTAGTTTCGAAACTACTAAAGTTTTTTTTTAAATGGATAAGATTAAGAGGGTCAAATCCTATGCACAAAAAAAACTATTCCTTATTTTTTAAAAATAAATAACATAGCAACTTGTAATACCCCTCCCATAGTCAAATTTTCTATATGTTATGGTTACTTTAAGATGATGAATTATATGTTAGGATATCATTGATGCCTATGGTTTTACTGACCCCATACTTGCATGTGTATGGTTAGCATGTATGTTTTAATATTTATGTTTGACATGCCTGATGTGGTTGAGGGATGAAGTTGTAATTACTTGCTTGCGAGATCCACACGATCTATCGATCTTTGCCATTTCTTGTTTATATTTATACAAGTATGTACATGCTTGTCTTTTATGCAGGGTTGCAGGTACTGGGCATCAACTTCCCTTAATTGCCAGGATGAGTGTGCCCTATCGCAAAATCTCAATGGTAAGAGAGGGGAGATAACATACAAATCTAAATCCCAATCCAAGTCATTGATTGTCCTAAACAATGGTCAAGTATATGTTTCTGCCCTTCTGAATTCGTCAAGGTGACGTGAATTCGTGGGTCCTTCCTTACTGTTTGTTTGATATAGAGCTAGTCGATTTTCATGTTTTGTGGATCAAGTGAAATTGCTTGTGTGAATTATTTGATTTAAATAATTAAATTAGGAGTAATTATGAGATTTGAATATTTATATTTTATGAATATGGAAATATTAGATGTGGAGAATATTTAATTATTAAGGGTAATTAAATACCTTTGTATTAAAAGATTGAATTAAAAGTCTAAAATTGGAATAAGAGGATTTTATTTATTATTAAATCCAAATATGAAAATTAAAGGACATAGTTGATTTATTTAATATTTAATTTATTAGTTTGCATAGTTATTTATGTGCTTTAAAGTATTTATTGATTAATTAGGTAATTATATGCAATTTGAGTTGCACATTTAGTTTAAGTAAAAATTGAGTTAGAATTTAAAGTTAAAAGTTGAGTTAGAAATTATAATTAAAAAGTGCATTATTTATTATTAAGTGATTTTTAATCATGCAAAGTGAATTGATAGAAAATAGGTAGAGAGAGTTGAGTTCTGTTTTAGGGTTTGCATGTTTTAGAAACCCTAAGAGGAATAGGTCTTCTTTATGAGGGGTTTCTGGGTATTATTTTCAATTATGTCTATCAGGTTTTGGAGGAGCTTTTGGATGAATTGGAAGAGTTTTGGTGAGCATTGTGTTGAGATTGTTTGAAAGCTTGGATTTCAAAGGTTGGATTAGATCTTTCTTGGCTTCAAATTTTTCAGACGTTGGTTGAGGTAGGGTTTCAAACCCTTTTTTTGTAAAATTCTTCTTTTAGATTGATTGTATGCTTCAGGTTTGGGATTGATTATGTGAATGATTGAGAATTGGTTGTTTTAAATTTAAAAAAAATTTGTGAAATTTTGGATTAGTTGATGTTAAATTAGATCTAGTATTCAGTATGGTGGTTTAAAAACCTAGGATGAAATTTTAACAAATTGTGTGAATTTTCTCAGTTAGGGTATTTACCTAGAAAAGATTGATATTTTGTTCTCAATATATTTTGCATAGAAAATTAAAATTAAAATTGCATGTGAAATCATATTCAAAATAAATTAGTTTTGCCTGAAACCCTAGTTTTCCATTAAAGAAATCAATTGAGAAAATATATGTGTTTTTTTTTTTAAAGGGTTTTGTTATTTGAATTTATTATTATTATTATTTTGTAATTTTTTTATTTAAAAATTATTAAAAAATTAATACATAATAATAATATAAATTATTATTATTATTATTTATTATTTTTTGGATTTAAAATTATTTTTAAAAAATAAATATTAATTGATTTTTTTACATGCGGGTTTTAATATTAATATTTTCATTTATATTTATATTTAGAAAATTAAAAACATTATTTTATTATTAAATACATGGTGTTTTGATATGCGTGGAGATTTTAGTTAAATACTTATTTAAAAAGTTTATATGCATGAGATTTTATTATAAATAGATAGTTATGTATGAGACATTTATATGAACGCTTTTATAGTCAAATGGACTTTAGTTAACAAGATGATTGTTTTAGTCAATTAGAATTTATAATTATATATGTTTACTTGCATGGTTATATAGACATGCAAATATAGTCGAACTAGTTATGTTTTAAAATTAATTGGATTTCTTTAAGGGAATCGTATTTTCTTGTAAGTGTTTGAAGTTTTGATTTGAAGGATTTTTGTTGGACCTTGTTATATCCTTATTGATTATTGGGGGATTTAAGTTGACTTGGGAGTTAGTTGATCAGAGGCTTGGGGGTTGTTTTCTATAGTTGTATATGTGTTCTCATGTTGTGCATTATGATGTTTTATCAATTTGATTATGTCTACCCAATCTTGTTCTATGGAAGCTCGGGTTTTTATGAAACTTTTTAAGAGTGTGTTTTATGATGTTTTGGTTGTGGACCAGTGTGTGTCCCTGATATTTTTTGTAGGCATGGATTCAATCATTGTACTTTTTTGGAACCTATGTGGTTATTTATGATTGTGATTCTATGGGAGATTAAATAGGAGCATCTTAGGGGAGTGGCTTACAATAGGGGTATGGGGCCCAAAGTGGTCAGTTCCAGGGTAACCTGTCATAAGTTTTTTTAATAAGTGTTAACATAGTAATTAAAATTTGTAGAGTTCATTAAAATGATAATTTAGAGATTATGCCTCACCTATGTCTTGAGCGCTTCTTAAGGCTAAGGATGGGAATGGGATGATACCTAGAGAGTAGATATGATTATAATTCCTCATGTTCTTGAGAGGGTATTCTAGTTCCACGTGGGTTGTATTGAGGGTCTGAGGCCCAAAGTGGCTAGTCTAGGGTAAGTCAATGCATGAGGGTCTGGGGTCCAGTGTGGCCAATCCAGGGTAACTCAAGTAGCTATAGCCATGTGATGACACTCCCATAGTATGTAGCCTAAGTCTCCTCTGTAGTTTTTTCATTTTCCTCTGGTGGCATGTCTTTGTTATTTCAGTATTACTTGGTGGACTATTTTAGTATTATTTGGTGATTTGTACTTGTTCGATATTCTGGTGTTAGGTGATTTGGTATGTGTTGAATTTTTTATATTTATTATATTTTCTTTATCTTTAGTTGGTGGTACCTTTTGAGTTAAAAAACCTTTGGGACCCTTTTCTTAGTAGTTTTTGATTGATTAGTTATCCAAGTGGGGTTTGGTGTTAGCTCCTCGGCACGGTGGGAGTGGACCTTTGGTTCCACGAGGTTGGGTGGTAGTGTTTTCTTTTACCATTTGAGATTCTGAAGTTCTTATAGCAGTGCTAGAGGATGGTTGTTGCGGTTACCAGGGATATTTTTAGTGGTGATTATTTGCCAATTAGCAAATATGTCCCGTGGGGCGTATAGAAATTGGTGAAAATTGTCCCATCAGGTGTATAGACTGGTTCACCCAGATTTTACAAAAGACACATATAGTGTTTGGCTTGTTCACTACTATGTGAACATAATTTCACTATAGTAGTCAAGTTGTTCACCCATTTTTCTATTGTATATTTTACTATTATTAGCCATGAATTAAGGAAGGGTGTATTTATCAAGGATTACCATTTTCCAAAGGCCCATTGTTCTAAGTGAAAGTTTTATTTGCACTAGGACCCAATTCACCATGCATCATACATAATCGTGTCCCAAATTCCCACCCTCTTCACCTAGTCAATTACTTGAAATTACGCAAGGTTCACCAAGTATTAGTTGTTATCATATGCAATTGTCGGCCCCTTCGCCAAAATGGACAATGGAGATTATGAGGTGCAAAATCTAATGGCTGATATGAAAATGGTTTACTTGTCTATTTAAGAGATATGAGTTTCATTATTGAAACATGCCGGAAAGAAGGAGACTACAGAGATTTCAAGAGATTTAGTAGTACAAAAATTCAATTGATTATGAGCTCACAATTGCGATCAGTAGCGAACCTGAATGACTATGAGTCCGTAGTATCTTATTCAAGTATAATTTTATTACAGCCTTAATTTGTTGGAGATGTCACATTCAAATTTAAACAACAAGAGGACTATTAAAGGTGGAGATGTCCAAGAGAGGCCAACAAAATGCAGAAATATATCTTCATACTTTGGCGGGGTAGACACAATGGTGTTGGTCAAAGTGAGGAAGGTACATCATCAGAGGAACTTGTACAACTTCAAGGTTCTCAACCTACACAGGAGTCTATTCAACAAATTGGGGAGCCTAATAAATCTAGTGACAAAGTTGCAGAACCTGATATCTCTGACATGAAGATGACCTTGAAGAAGAATTTCAAGTAAATAACCAGTACCAGGATGAATCGACCAACTTTGGTGATGATGATGGTTCAATTAACAGTAACACTAAAGGGAGAGGAAAATCAAAAGAAAAAATTGATTGTCAATGGGAGATGTCTAGGAGATTTAAACTTGATTGGGCGGCAAAGTATCCATTCATTGAACCCGTGGAAAATCCAATTGTAGGTGAGCCTCTAGTAGAATGTAGATGTACGATTTGTAGTTGGAAGTATAAAAAGGAAAAGCGGTTGTAGCTTAAACTAGACACCATAGAGAAACATGTTGATTGATTGTCAATGGGAGATGTCTAGGAGATTTAAACTTGATTGGGTGGAAAAGTATCCATTCATTGAACCCATGGAAAATCCAATTGTAGGTGAGCCTCTAGTAGAATGTAGATGTACGATTTGTAGTTGGAAGTATAAAAAGGAAAAGCGGTTGCAGCTTAAACTAGACACCATAGAGAAACATGTTGGTAAGGTTTATGAAACCTCAACTATAGATGGAAAGGAAATAAAAGTGGTAAGATATAAAACAAAGGAGCAATGTCAACATAAAAGGAATGTTGAGGAATATTATTTGTTTCAGAAATTTAAGACGAAGCCTGGTGAAGTTCAAAGTTCTATTAATGTTATTTTTGCAAAAGAAAGTGAAGTAGAAGAATGCAAAAAAGTTGTTCAATTAAGTAATGTTTTTCATATTTTGAGCAAAGGGCGTCCAATGACAGACTATCCAGAAATGAGTGGTTTGTTACACTTTCTGAAAGTTCCTAACTATACTATCACCCATTAGTCAATAAGTAGTGGATGGGAATGGGCAAGTTGTATTGCCCAGGTTGAAATAGAGGATGTACAGAGAAAAATAAAAGAGTCTACCTTTATTGCATTGTCCTTAGATGAAGTTACGGCAATAGATAATATGTCGTGGGTATGCATGCATGTTTATACTATATAGAATAATGTCCATTAATAATATCATATTTCCACAATCCATTTCTAAATATGTGCATTTATGGATTAGATTGTGTGTGTATTTTTAGCATCAACATTTCGGATCACACTTCGTGATCCATCATCAGGAAAAGAGAGTGCAAGAATTGTAGAATCAAAAGATGATGGATCACGGAGTGTGAGCCGAAACATTGATGCTAAAAATACACACACAATCTAATCCAGAAATGTACATATTTAGAATAATGTCCTCCAACCACATCTACTAACTGCTGCAAAATTGAGTGACACTGCGACATCAAAAAATTTATTTCAACTAGTAAAGAGCCATTTAATTGAATATGGAGCTATGGATGAATTGACAATAGCGAAGAAGTTGATCTGTGTTGGAGCGGATGGAGCCTCAGTAATGCAAGGTCAAAGGAATGGTCTTTACATAGAAATGCAAGCTTCTTGTTCACCATATGTTGTTGGCATTCACTGTATGGCCCACAAGATGAATCTTTCTTTTAGAGTTGTGAAGAAGTTTCTTTTAGTAAACAAGGTTGAAGATTTAGTATGAGAGTTATACTCATATTTTTGTCGAAGTCCCAAATATTTTAGAGAATTTCAGTACTTTGTTGATGGAATTAGCAATGGAAACAAGCTTCTTAAAGATGTTGATACTAGATGGATCTCTATGGATGGACCAACACATTGATTTTTTTTTTAATATCAATCTTTGATTGGACTTATGTATGAAAATTGTGATAATACAGAAAATCAAACATGTGGTGACCTGCTTCAGAGGTTAAGTAATATAGAGACACTTTTGACTTTAGCATCTCTTCTTCCCATGCTAAAAGAAATGACGTTCATTATGAAAAAATCCCAGCAAAGAGCCATGTGTATTGCAGAATATGCTTACTTGCGTAAAATGTCATGTCGAGCCCTCGATAGTCTCTATCAAAATAACCCAAATTTATCCGATGAAAGATTTAATCACTGGGGGAAACTAACAGATTTGAACAATCCTAATAATTATTTAAAGATTATTGAAAATGGAGATTTATGTGTTTGTGTAAGGGGATTTCAAATACCAATGTAGTACAGTTCCCCAAAGAAGCGAGATACAAGAGTTACAAGGGAAGAGTTTACCAAGATCATCGAGTCTATAGCAGCTAATGCAAGGGACATAGCCTTTAAAGTTTCCTTTGAAATAAGATCTCGATTCCCATATGAACAACTGCTTGAGGCCATGGCAATTGTGTTTCCTCAATATTGGCGATTAAAATCTAAGGAAGATTATCGTAATAGGTTGTTGACTTTGATAAAGGAATTTTGCAAATTTGTAGAATTCAATGGAGTGACTATCAATGGAATTTTAAATGAGGATCTTCTTAGACAGCAATCAGGCACTTTTGCAAGGACTATAAAGCATCAATATCAATTAATCTATAACCCACATGAAGAGGGCTCAGCAACAAGCCTTTGGAAAAAACTAAAATAGAGCACAATGTTGCGTAAAGAAATTTTAGAGTTCTTCAAGCTTGTTGATCTATGTCAAACCATGATATTGGGTTCATTGGAGGATAAGACAATCTTTAGTGCTTTGGGCTTCCTAAAATCAAAGCTAAGAAATAAACTAGACAAGAATTTGGAAACATGCTTGAGGGTCTACACATCTAGGTATGATGTTAATACTTTTCCTTATCAAAAAGCAATGGAAATCTAGAAGAAAAGATGCAAAAGAAGAGGGTTGGGAAACACCATTAACCAATCTCTGACTCTAAGTGGGACAACTACAGGTGGCAATGGGATTCATAGAAGTGGAGGTCAGAGTGAAGAAGACACAAACGAAAATGAAGAGAATAATGAAGGAACTGGAATACTAGAATTAGATGATGATGACAACGCAAAGATGAATTGGCAAATTTAGGAAATTTCTGCTAAATTAGCAGTAGCAATAAATAGGTATTTTTTGAACTTATTAACTACTATATCCTATCATTCAATGTTCATTTTAGAAAAGAAACAATGTATTATGTTTCATCATTAAAATTTGAGAACAAAGAGTATTATTAATGTAGTTTGTATCGTATCATCAATGATCATTCAAATTTGAATTTGAAATTCCTGAATGAAATTTTGTATTCCAATAGCATATAACAGAGTAAATAAGCTAAGAATAATTGAATAAAATATAGTAACTCAACATACATTGAAAATTAGATCTAGAGCACAATTTGTTTTGTATTCATTTGTAATATATTACAATTTACAGTAGTTCCAAATTTAGAGAAATCTTTTTAGGCCAGTCCAAACATCCTCTGATGACAGAATAATTTGGTTCATAGTATAGTCACACTCCTGCAACTTCATTAGCAATTCATATTTGGAAGTGTGACTTGACAGCACTGTTGCTTCTAAAACTCCATTCAAAGTTCTCACTAGTTTGATGAAATCCATGAATGTATCAGGAGACATGTCTGTAGGAAGAAAGCGTAAATTAGTATTCATTTTGTCCTGCAACCTTTTTTTGTAAGATTTTGTTCCAATGAACTTATTTGTGTCAAATCCCTTAGGCAAACCAAGACTTTCAAAATTTGCTTTCCTTTGTTCCATCTTTGTGATCTTCTTCTTAGCTTTGTCATCCAATTCATGTGCTTCCTGTAGCTTCTCAAATTTTTGAATGATACTTGATACCTTTACTAAGGCATCAAGGTGGGTGCTAATTCCCTTGTTTTATAGATAACTATCACTCTTACTGTTGCATAATATCTTTTTCTTTCTTTTCTTTCTTGAGAACATCCATGTTCTGTTCAATGTTCTTATGGAGCTTCAAATAACATACTCTCATACTTTGAAGCATTTCAAACCACTCACACAAGCTATGAGACATCCCCACTATTTGGCCCCCAAATGTGTTCTTTTGTAATCTTCACTAAATTATTACTAGTATTTGTTAAAGTTTGAATTGTATTATTGGCCTTCTTTAGTTCTTCTGCCATTTTTTCACAATTATTTTTCTCTTCTACTACTTTGTGTTCCCAATGATTGGCTTTATCCATCTAAGAATCCAATTGCTTTTGCAATTCCCGGTTGGAGGCAGCATTACTCTCCACGGTTTTAAATAAATTTTCTGAACTAACTCTTTCTTCCTCTACTTTTTTACTAATTTTTGTCAATTTTCCCCTCAGTGCCTTCATCTCTACCTTCTCATGTTCCTTCACTACTACCTCCGCATGTTCCTACTCTGTATCTGCTGATGTAGAGGTCAATTTTTTAATATTTTTCTGTAATTCTTTCAAACTGTTCTTTGAAGCTTTCCTCTTTGCTTTTTCATTGGAAATGTCTGCCAGTAACTTTTCTATAATTTTCTTGAGCTTGCTTTTCTCTCTTTCCAGCTTTAGCAGTGCACTGTAGACCACTTGGTTTGTAGACTTTGACACATTGATTTTGTCCACATTTTTAACTTTGGAAAAATCCATTTGGAGAGTGCTAACTTGAAATTCAAACGGATCTATCTGACTCTCTATTGGGTTTCCATCTTTTTTTGGTGGAATAACAACCATGAACTCCATCATGTCTCTGTTTGGGTCATATGTAGGAAAAACCCTGTTGGATGCAGGTTGTTCCTCTATAGCTGTAGTAAGGGCACCAGTCTGTAAATTCTTCTTTGTTTCCTTATTCTTGGTTGTTGTTTTTGCAAATTTATTATAGAAATCTTTGAAATGAAAATCTGGTGTTGCAGAAGGATTTGAATGTTTGAAAGGTGAACCAGAGCTTGCAATGCCTGTTGATCTAACTAATGTTGTTTGAGGATTTAAACTTCTAGAGGGTTTTGCTAAACCTGAAATTGCAAATAGTTCTTTATGATCGAATGTCATTAATCTAGAAACCTTTTGCTTCTTGACACTATCTTCTTCTATGGGATTCTATGTAGATTCTAGTGGCCTCTTTAGAGAGGGCACTTGTTGTATAAGTTGCCCAATCCTATTGGCACCAGTGCCACTACCAAACTCAGTAGCAGTAGATTCCCCAATCCTACCCATGGCAATGGATGTTCTTGTGGGTATAGTGGTTCTTGATGAATGTAATGGGTCCGTTGATTCAAACCCAATGCCTGCACCATGATCATGATCAATTTTTGTGTCTCAATTGTATTCCAGATGCCTTCTCCTGTGGGACCCAAACCACCACCTTTATAACCCATTTTTTCCATGATGATTGCCCCTTTTCTGTATAATTTTTTCTGGTAGTCATTGACTCCACTCTGACTCCCTAGAGTAAATGCAATTGGTGGATTATCATCCTCAGTGTCTGGATCACTTTTCTCGTATGCCGTCTTAGGATGCTCCAAATTCCACAATTTGCTAAACTCTATATCCTCATCTATTTCATCTAGATCTTTACTAGTCTTTGGTTCACCAAGATTCTTTCTCATACTCCAAAAATCATTCATTTTCGTTCTAGTCTGTTTTCTATTCTTACAAGCTTCTATTATTTTCTTTGGTATTTTTATGTTTGATGGATGAGAAGCTTTTTCATAGAAATTTTAGGACATCCTAGGTTGTACAATGCCCTGGTTTATTGTTGTCATAATTTGTGATGACAACTGTTCAACTGAATTTTTTTCCTCAGTAGAAACTTTCTCCATCTCTTTTGTAACATCATCCCAGCTATCCTTGTTTTTCAACTTCTCTAGAAATGGTTTACTTTCATGTTGAAATAAGTTTGCAGAGTTCTTATTAGCAACAAGCATTGTTTGAATGACGTTGAGTGGATCATACTTCCAGTACCACTCTAAATCAAATTGAAAATTTTCTATTAAAAAATTTGCCACTCTGAGTTCCTTTCTCTCAAATGTTAACCCTCCAATTGAGAAAGGTAAGGAAGGGAATATGCTCTTCTTCGACTGGCTAGTGAAGAGTCTATCTATTCTCTCTAGTTATACTATATGTTCTACTACAAACACCTTGTCTGTCACATGCATTAGAAGTTTGTGGGGTTTTAGTTTTGATCTGTAAAACCTTAGCTCGATGTATTCTTCCATTAAGTACCAATCATCCAATTGAATTATGCTTCCAAGCTGGATGCAATCCCTACATGAAGCAGACAATCTAGGCATTGGAGTGCTTGTTATTTTTTTGTACAATGGTGCCAAAAATAAGTCTATAAAATCATTGTGATTCCTTCTGTTATCATACATCCTTATCTAAGGTGTCCAGTTATATATTGGAGTACCTGTTCCCCTCTGAATTTCAATCTTGTTGTCATTGCTCATTAATATTGCAGCATGCTTGGCTAGCAGAAGATAGCACAAGTAGGTTGTGAACCTAAATGTCTTAGAATTGCCTCTTTTAATCAATGCTAATTATTCTTGCATCAATTAAACCATGTGTCCAACAAAATTATATCTTACTGGTTCATTGACACAATGGATATCCCAAATCAATTGAAGAATGTTGGCACCCACTTCCCTATTGTTTTCCAGTCCCAGGCAAAATGCTAGTGAGGATATAGTATCCTGAACCCATGGCACAAAAATGTTAAAATCATAAGGAGGCTTATGGTTCTCACCCAATGAATCCTTTGCCTCTACAACTATTAGACCCTTTACAAATGAATCTTTTACGTTTGGTGCGACTACCTCATATTGCTCTGCCAGCAATCCTAGGTCAATATGGACATTACAGTTTTGTCGATCAAACCCTAGGTCTAGCAAATTGAGAAATTCTTCCTGGGTTATTAATAAAATTTCTTCCTAATTTTTTTTATTCACGATTGCTTTTCTTTCTTCATCATAATTTTCTGCACAAATCAAGACAATTTCTGGGCAAGGGAACTCTTCGGGTAATAGCATGTGACCTAAACCAACATCCCACAAAGCAACTTTATTCATTTTTGCACCTATCGCTGGATTAAATTTTATAAATTCAGACCTCTTTGGCCTAGTTGCCTTATGGCACAATGAATGTCTAATTGCTATAACTCTCCTTTCACTATCGATAGCAGGATCATAAACATTGTGATACTCATCAGTGAAACTAGGGATTTCTACTAGTTTTATCCAATCTATTAAAGTTTTCCTATCTGCTTTCCCTTGGCCTTGAGTTTTTCGCTTTCCCCATTGTTCTTTGGAAGAATGAAAAAACACAGAATCGTAGATATTTACTAACAAAATCACAGATAATAACTAACTAATTAAGAAAACCCCAATTGTACATGCAAGAATTAAAATTTCAAAATCAAGTTAAACTAAATTTTTTACATTACAAAATCGGGAAGCCATCAGGCTAGATATCTTACCAAAAATTAAATTTTGAAATCTCGATAGATAGAAGTTAGAATAGTTGAGGCTCTCACAAATTACAGTCTCAAAATCTTTGGTGATGGTTCAATAGTTCTTTTTAGCTCTGCTGCTATGAGTTGATAGGTTTTTAAAAAGGAAATGTTAAAAACCTTTCATTAAATGTAACATTTTAACCAAAATTATGGAATCCTTTTAATTTTTTATCTTGACATGATATAATGGTACGTAATCTTTTCAATGAGTTACATGTGTCACATTTCTGGAGTGAGTTTGTAGAAAAGGTTTTTGAAACCCATAGTACTTCTAAAATACAACTTCAACCATTCATCTCTTGTAATCCAATGATTGTCATGATTTTAAAATATTACTAATTTAATACACACTAATGAATATAATAATTAACTATAGTCACTTAGAATTCATGCATTCGAGAATACCTTATCCATGAAATTTGAACCAATCACCATTAAATGATTAAGTTTCGAAACATTTAATTATTACATGAAACAAAAGTGCAATGCAAATTTTTTATATTATATTATGCAAAATTTCATTACAATTCAAGTCAATGATGCCCATAGGCCATAACTATAAATGATTCTTATAATTAAAACAAAAAAGAAAAGCACTTTGAATTTCTTAAAACATTTTCATAGTTTTTTTAAACATGCATGATTACAATTGACATCATTGCAAAAACCTTGGTAAGCTACTACCACCAGAGGGAGACACAGTAGAGACTAGGTAGAGTCAGGGACTATCCGGCTGAGGCTCCCTTCCTTCTATGTGGAACTTTGAAGAGAAGATAATCTTGGAGAATTCTTCTAGCCATCGATAGTCCTTGGTTTCCTCCAATAGGTGCCACTTCCGGAGGAAATCCCTCCCAATCTGTGCCCACTTTCGATGACACGTGAGCTGCTCAACATCAAGGTTCAGTAGAAATGGTTGCTTGGGCACATTTACTCCTAGTTGTAGAATCCTAGGCAAATCATTTTCCCAAGGAATTCTGAACCCAATTTCTGCAAATACGACAACATTCACATCATCGCCAAGGTACTCTTCTCTGAAAACTTTCCTCAGAAGCATGAGAATATCCACCTTTTCCCCCCTAGGTCCAACAGAGATGCCAAGAACTGAGATGAAATGTCGGTGTTAACTCTATACCTATTTTCATTCTCCATAAATTCACGTCCCAACACCATCCTTATAGCCTCCTTAGTGAAGGCTCCCAACTCTGTAGCAACAGACACCAGGATTGGGTTTGTGACTAGGCCCAAAAAGGCCTTCTGATCCTCCAAGGAAGTGCATCTTAAACGAATTGGAGTGTCCATTGAAAATTGAAATTTGATAAAAATCAAAGAGAACCTAGCACTTGAAAACTATTTTCACAAATTTTCTTTCACAATCATAAATTAATGAGCGTAGATCATCTATTTATAAGCCCTGAATCCTCATTGAAATTCTTTCTGTGCCCTAAAGATCTAATTAATTCGTAAGTTAAATGGTAACCTTCCTTCAAAAATTTCCAAATCTTTCATATTTAATGCAACAGTGGGTGAAATTGGAAACAACACTTATGATAAGACATTTTCTATCTTGGGAATAACAAAGGCTGAAAGGATCGCATCACGCAGGTGGACATAACAATTCTTTATTATAAAAAAAACTTGAAACATGTGCCCACTCTGCAGAAACAATGAGAAAAGTACATTAGCTATGAAATTGATGCAGGGGCATCCGAGGTTAAGGCAGGGGCATTCTTTGTTCTTGGTGAAACTGCATGGAGTGTTTGTATTTTGGCCGGTGTTACTCGGTTGCAACCTTGACCGATGGTCTCGATCATTGAAGGAAGCTCGGTCACTGAAGGAACTTGGCAGTCTCTAGCGCTCAGTGAAATTGTTGCTCGGTCATGCCTGTGGTGCTTGGCGATGCCTGCGTGCTCGGTTAATTTACTGTTGCTTAGTAGTTCTGGCTTACCGACTGGAGTTCTGTATGATTTGTTGAGCCGACTTGGCAAATTTATTGTTGGTAGCCATTGTTATGGGCCGACATGCTGAATTAAATGTTTGTATACATTTGTAAGTTGACTTGTATGGCATTTAATTATTTATTTTGGAGAGTTAAGGGTTTCATCTTTCCGACTTGTGGCTGATGATTAGTATTTAAGGAGTGTTTGGGTAGATGTTTAGGAAAAGGACTTAGCAGATCTGGGATATCAGATGTGAAGCTTGAGAGCTGAAATTGGTGAAGTTGTGGAAAATTTCTTAGATTTTCTTGAAGATCAAATTGTAATCTGATAGTTGTTTGTAGCAAAGCTAGGGGTTTGCATACTTGGAGACAAGGAGATTGCTTGGAGGCTTATGAGCTCAAGTTTAGATCTTCCTTAGGGTTTCCATCAACTTCTGATTATCTTCAGAGCTGAACTAGCTAAGGTTCTATTGGATCTGGTTGTGGATCTTGCAGAATTGTTTTCTAATTGTAATTGGCCCTAACCCTGAAGGCCTTACAGTCGGGCATGTTTATGAAAATCAATGTTAAACAATTACTTTGTGTTGCATTGTTGACTATTCCACTGTGTAATTATGTTGGCTACAAGGTTTGGACTATCCTTCATTGGATCCACCATCCTTGACTACATCAGGTGGTATCAGAGCGAGAGTTGATCTTGTTGAAGTAGAAGGTTGACCTAGCAAGGTTGATCTTGCAAAGTTGATCTTGTTGGCGAAGAGATTATGCGCAATCTGGATTACAGATCTGAAGCACTGAACTTGTGGAATTGTTCCCTAGTTTTTTGCAAGATTGTGGGTTGAGATCTGACTTGTTTACAACTTGGAAATTGTCACAAGGTGATCAGTGAGGGTTTTTTGCAGAGGGTTTATTTTCATATCTCTAAGGATGCCTCCAAGAAGATTGGACCCTAAAGTTATTTCTGATCTTTGTAATACTGTTGAATCCTGAATCATAGAGAAAGTGAAATCAGATTTCAGATCTGAGATGGAATTGATGAAGAATGATATGATCACCAAGATTATGAGAACTGTTACTGGTATACCTCAGAATGTTGGTACTGAGGATGGCTATGAAGAAGCTTCTGAAGAATTTGAAACTGTTGGATCTAGTGGTGATGACCGGAGGAGGAGATTTGGTGAAGATAGAACTGCTCGGTTGCCTAGATCTGCTACTCAATTTAGTAATTACCGAATGGAAGTTTCTACTTTCTTTTGTACTTTAAAGCCTTTCAATCTGATTGATTGGATTGGTGAACTTGAAGATTTCTTTGAGCTGGAATAAATTGAAGATCCTCTTCGGGTGAGATTGGCACAGACAAAGTTGAAAGGACATGTTGCTCTTTGGTAGAAAGAACTACAAAGAGACTGAGAAGATGAAGGTGAAACAAAGATCAATCGGTGGAGGTTGATGGTGACTAAGTTGAAAGCTAAGTTCGTACCCGCTGACTATGAGCTTGACTTGTTTAAGAAGTTTCAGAATCTAAAACAGAAGGATTTATTTGTTGAGGATTATACCGAGGAGTTCTACAAACTTACTATTCGGTCTGGACGCAGAGAGCTTGGTAAGGAAAAGGTAGCTCAGTATGTCAATGGTCTGAGATTCAATATTCAGGATGAACTTGGTATGTTGAATATTGATTATGTTGAAGATGCTTATCAGTATGCTCTGAAGGTAGAAGATAAGTTGAAGAGGAAACAACCTAATAACTCCTGAGGGAAATAAAAGGTTGATCACTTGGTGAAGGATAAGCTGACTGATGCAGAAGATGAATAGAAACTTGTGGAACCGAAGAAGAAGATAGGTAGAGTTATCTTTAAGGGTACTTGCTATAACTGTAGAGAGGAAGGACACCATTCTTTTGAGTGTACATAGAAGAAGGTTGACCAATGAAGAGTTGTGATGAATGAGAACATTTAGAATGAACCTAAATCAGAGAACTTGTTGCTTTGGCAAATATTGCTTGGTACAAAGGAAGAACCTTGTCAGAAGAGTAACTTGTTTAGGACCTGATGCAAGACTGAAGGTAAACTCTGTGATGTTATTGTTGATAGTGGTAGTACTGATAACCTTGTTGCTGAGGACCTAGTTTAGAAACTTGGTTTGAATAGAATGAAGCATCCTTGTCCTTATAGGATTGGCTGGTTACAAGATGTTCATGCTTTGGAAGTTAGAGAACAATGCTTCATTGATGTTTAGATTGGCCAATACAAGGATCTTGTGTTCTGTGACATTGTGAAGATGAATAGTTGCGATATATTGCTCGGTAGACCTTGGCAATATGATTGCAGAGCTATTTATGACTATGTCCAAAATGTGTTTACTGTTGAGAAGGATGACAAGAAGTTTTCACTGATGCCTTTGATGGATACACTACTTGGTAGGAGAAGCCTAAGTATTGGTAGCCGAGTTGAGATTGTGGATCTAGAGAAAATGAATGATCAGTATGGAGAACTGACCTATACATTGTCAAGAAAAGACTTGAAGAGACAGAGGAAACTGAAGTGGAAGAATTTGCAAGCAGAAAAGGTGGAGGACTTGTATGTGAAGAACTAGTTCAAGATTTATGTGTTGAATCCTGAAAGATGTTCTTCTCACATATGAACATATTTTGGAACATGGGGTGTCTGATGCAGGGGCATCCAAGGTTAAGGTAGGGGCATTATTTGTCCTCCGTGAAACTGCATGGAGTGTTTGTATTTTGGCCAGTGTTACTTGGTTGCAGCCTTGACTGACGGTCTCGGTCATTGAAGGAAGCTCGGTCACTGAAGGAACTTGGCAGTCTCTGGCACTTGGTGAAATTTGTTCTCGATCATGCCTGCGGTGCTCAGCGATGCCTGGCGTGCTTGGTTAATTTACTGTCACTTGGTAGTTCTGGCTTAATGACTAGAGTTTTGTGTGATTTGTTGAGCCGACTTGGTGAATTTATTGTTGGTAGCCATTGTTATGGGCCGACATGCTAAATTAAATGTTTGTATGCATTTGTAAGCCAACTTGTATGGCATTTAATTATTTATTTTGGAGAGTTAAGGGTCTCAAGTTGCCGACTTGTGGCTGATGATTAGTATTTAAGGAGTGCTTGAGTAGATGTTTAGGAAAAGGACTTAGCAGATCTAGGATATCAGATGTGAAGCTTGAGAGCTGAAATTGGCAAATTTGTGGAAAAGTTCTTAGATGATCTTGTAGATCAGATTGTAATCTGATAGTTGTTTGTAGCAGAGCTAGGGGTTTTCATACTTGGAGACAAGGAGATTACTTGGAGGCTTGCGAGCTCAAGTTTAGATCTACCTTAGGGTTTCCATCAGCTTCTGATTGTCTTCAGAGATGAACTAGTTAAGGTTCTATTGGATCTGGTTGTGGATCTTGCAGAATTGTTTTCTGATTGTAATTGGCCCTAACCCGGAAGGGCTTACAATTGGGCATGTTAATAAAAATTAGTGTAAAACAATTACTTTGTGTTGCATTGTTGAGTATTCCGCTATGTAATTCTGCTGGCTGCAAGGTTTGGACTGTCCTTCATTGGATCCACCATCCTTGACTGCATCAGAAATGGTGGCAAGAAATGAACCTTTACCATTGATGTAAGATCATCAAATGATCAGAAAACAATTTCCTTAGATGACATGATGTTTTCATTTAAGCCTTAACTTCAATGCATTATTCTATCGAGGTCATTATGCTTTCACACATATCTATCATTTAAAATTGAAAGGTGCCATCTAAGAAGCCATTAATTAGCATTACTTTAATTGATGTCATCTACTCATCGCCATTAATTAATATTTCTATCTAATATTACCGAATATTGTCAGTAGAATTCTACTTTTTGGTGTCAGAAAATGAGGTCACAAACTTAGTGACTCACACGTCCGTTGGATTAGAACATATCAATGGCCAAAGGTGAATTTGGGGCCTATTGTTGGTCTTTAAAATCTTTACGGAAAACTCTCGGTGAAATCATGACACGTGGTATGATTCATCGTGGGCTTATTGGTATGATCAATCATACCACATGTCATGATTCTGCTGAGAGTTTGCCGTAAAGATTATGAAGACCAACAATAGGCCCAAAATTCACCTTTGGTCGTTGATATGATCTAATCCAACGGACGTGTCAATTTGTGATGCCATAGTGATGGGACCCATTGCACCGGCAAGTGAAACTTCAACATCAAATCAAAACCATTGGATTAAGAGAGATGAACGGTGGAAGGTGCATTTCGGACGGAATATGGTGAGATAACTCCTTTACTGAAAACTCTCTCTGAAATAATCACACGTGTCATTCTTCAAGAATGAAAACTTGGGACCGAACTAAAAACTTAAATCGCCTGGAATGTTAAATGTAATAATTATTTCCAATTATTCAATCGCCATACCAACTATAAATTTTTGAAAAACATTCGCCATGACAAATAAATTAATTCAAATATTTGGAAAATAGTTTGGCCATATTTTTATAAAAATGGTATCCGTTATTAAAAAATTCGCCACCAAATATCCATATTGTGAAACATAATTCACCATCAATATTAATAATTTTCCTAAAAAGAAAATTGTAGTCGCCATTTTTTTATTTTTTTTTTTAAGCAAAAGTGGACTAGCCACCATATTTATATTAATAAAAATTGATTCAAGGACTCCTCCGTGGAAGAATCAGGAAGAAACCCCTGAATCATTGTCATATACAAGTATGATATTGATATATATTGGTTACATTTGGATTTCAAAATGTAAACTACAAAAATGTTGAACATTGTTCAGGCAGAACCCACATATCGGGCAGTATAAAGATTTCAAATTACATAGTTATGTACCACTCAAATACCCATACAAAAAGCCCCTACAAAGTGCCAAATTAACAATTTAACCTTACAATATGAAATTGGCATAAAAAATGTCCAAAAACAACATAATTTTGGGGTTGCCATAATACACAACACCTATTCGATCGTGTCAGCTGGGCCCCAACCAGCAATAGGGGCATCTACAGGAGAACGTAGGGACCATCTTGAAGTAGCCAAAGACACACCCATCCCCAATTCAGATGAAGCTAGGTGCACAACCCCACTCGCCAGTGAAGAAGCCAAGTGCCAACCCTGCGACAAAGCCATGTCTTGCTTGGATGGAGATCAAGAAACATCTGGACCAGCAACATGATCATGTTGTATGCCTGACAAAGACCCAATAACCGAGCCAGTAGGTTGCACATTGAGATCTAGTACATCGCCTATATTCCTTGAAAGGTGACCACGAATAGGAGATCGTGGATGCAGCAAGTTACATTCCTGAACAGGAGGATTATTTGGGAATTTGAGAAGATCCAGTAGCACATTCACCCTAATTTTGACTCGATCCATCATATCATAACCCAATCACCGACCCACAATACGAAGGGAATTTTCAGCATATCTAGCATCCTTTTTGTCCAACAACCACTTGATACTTTCATAAACAAGCATGTAGTCATGGTTGGAGAGTAGCTTGTGATGGGAGAACAAACCACCAACCAAAGCCATTCCTCCCCATAGGTCATAACTCTACAAAGCCCTTATGAGCGCATTATTTTGAAAATACTTAGGATTGACAACTTTCTTGGCCAAGGATACCCACAGGGGCACCGACTATATGAGATCCATGGCATTGGAGAGGAATATGGCCACAATCTGCGCAAGGAAGAAGAAGTGGTGCAAATGTGGCACAAGAATTTCTTCTCCAATGATAATGCGAATAGCAACCCGAATCTCTTGTGAATGGAAAATAAACATGGTAGGAAAGGAAACATCATCGATTTGCATGGGAAGAATATCCTCCAAATCGGTACCTTGTAGTTTGATTCTAAAATTTCTAGGCAAGATTTCATAATGGTTCCTTCCACATTGCCGACACTTTAAACTCTGTGTAGCCCTCAACTCCATAGATGCTAGCACAAACATACAAATAGAATGAAATTAAAATGGGAGTGGTCAAGTATTTAAAACTGTCATGGCTCAACAAGTACTAAGCTAATAATTATAAAACCCTTCAAGTCCCCTCATATCTCTGCAATGTGTTGTAATAATGCCAAACACTTCGTTGGAAATGGTGAAATCCCATATAATATCCTAAAATGTACTTAACAGCAGCTTCACATTAACATGCACATGCGAGTGATGTGTCATGAGGGAAGGGGATCAAAACTTGGCAGCACAGTATCTACAGTTATTTAAGTCTACAATAATCAATGTATGAGTATGCTACTTACCACACAAATATGGTACTGCATTATACGGGTGAAATTCTAACCAAGCCACAGTCATGCGAAATTCATCATAAACGGCACGAGCACAACTTATGACACTAATGTCCTCGGAGGCCACTCTGGCAAATAGTTCAGGGCATTAGTTTCCCACATCCACATTAGGTTCTGCACTTTTGATTTCTTTCACATCCTCGAGTATCAACTCATGAAGTTTAGTGTCTAGCTTGATGGTATCTTTAGGGGTAAACATTGTCACATCGTGGCCATCACCGCCCTTATTGGCAAGGTGATATGCCACCACATTACCTTTGCGAAGAGTATGAGATATGTATACTTCTTGGAACGAGTCTAAAAGGAGCCAAATTTGCCAAAAGATATATGCTAGCTGCCAACTGTGTGTCTCCCACTTTATACAAGAATTAATTATAATCAATGAGTCACCTTCTACATGAACTCGATGGAACCCTCCTCTAGCCAATGCAAGGCCAACAAATAGTCCCTGAGCTTCGGCCATATTATTTGTACCTCAAGGGAGAGGGCAATATTTTAGTGCCAAAACTGATCCATGATGATCTCAAATGCACACACCTACACCCGATTCCCCTGGGTTACCTCTGGAGGATCCATCAAAATTTAGTTTAACAATCCACTGTGCAGGTGGAATCTAGCGAACCAAATGATGATCTTGAGGATTTGAATTGAAAGATCGATGACACCAACCAAATGGTACTTGAATATGTTTCCATTCCCGCGCTATCACATTATCCCAGCATGTCATGCGTATATTACACTTAAGCTTTGAGTGGCTGGAATTCACCATTTCAAAAATTGACTTTTCCAAGTTTAAGAGAACCACTTGAATTGGAGAGGATACTTTGCAGAAGATTATTTTATTGTGCTCCCACCAAATTGCCCAAACAACCAAAGCTAGAATACATATCCATAAGGTAGAGAAGAGGGAGTTTGAATATAATTCTAGCCATGACTAAAACAAATCCCATAATTTGTTTGGCAGAGGTGTAGAGAACTGAAGTTTCCCCAAAACA
Source organism: Chamaecyparis obtusa (assembly GCA_027943335.1). Taxonomy (NCBI): domain Eukaryota; kingdom Viridiplantae; phylum Streptophyta; class Pinopsida; order Cupressales; family Cupressaceae; genus Chamaecyparis; species Chamaecyparis obtusa. The sequence goes on from BSBK01002002.1 coordinate 662,988, forward strand.
TATAACCAGCATTGTTGGGCAAATAGGCAGGTTAGAAATAAATGATCCACACTTTCTATAACATAGTCACACAGTAAGAAATTAAAAGGTTATGCAATCTTTAATTTGTGGAGTCGGTCGCTTGTTAATACCCTATGTTTTAATGCTAACCACGTAAAACATCCAGCTTTGGGTAGTGTTAAATGAATCCAACAAAATGTGAATGCCCGAGAAGGTGTAGAATTGAGTTCCTATTGTTGGATAATGTTATACCCATCTTTGATATTGAAATTGCCCTCTTTGCCAGGCACCCAAAGCACCTTATCTTCGGAGACTGACAAATATACCACTTTTTCTTAGAGAAGCTTTTCCAATTGTTTACATTCCAAGGGAAGGAGAGGCAACTCTGTTGGATCTTTCCAAATCACTTTTCTTGAAAACAAACATACTACAGAAACAAATTTTATCAAATAAATTCCCCACACATTTTCAGATGCAGTTACAATGACATCAATACCATCAAGATTGCCTAGGGGTGGAGCCCTGTTCCATGAGTCATGCCAGAATTTAACTTGAGATCCACTATTAACTTCCCAAGAGATATAATTAGTTACTAACTCTCTCGAGGACATCATGAAGTCCCAAATTGCTGACCCTTTCGAGGGATCCAAGATAGTGAGGATTATAACTAGATTAGTGTTATCGAAGTATTTTCATTGCATGATTTGGCACCATATATTGTGTGGATTAGTGTACATTTTCCATACAAGTTTGCCTCCAAAAGCTTTATTCTATTTGTGCAGGTCATGAATCCCCACACCACCGAGTTGTTTTGTTTGTGCCATATTATCAATTGAAATCAAAGGAATTTTCTTATCCCCATTCATATTTCATGTCCATAATAATTCTCTCAAGATCTTTTGGATGGAACTAATAACTGAAGAAGGTGCTTTGAGAACTGATAAATAGTAGTTTGGTATTGTTGAAAGTACCGTCTTAATAAGGAGGATTCTGCCTGAGAATGAGAGCCATATTGCTTTCTAGGCGATAATTCTTGATTTGATTCTGTCAATTATGGGTGTCCAGTAACTTGTTCTATTTGCACCAACAAAAAAAGGAATTCCCAAATAGACAAATGGAAGGAAGTCAACTGTGAATCCTAGTATATTGACAATCTTGTTGGATATTATCTGGTTGGTATTAAACAAGTAGATCTTTGACTTCTGCGAATTAACTTTCTGATTTTAAATTGAATTATACATTTCCAAAGATTGTTTAATCTGTCTTGCTTCCAATACAGTAGAGGCTCCAAAAAGCAAAGTGTCATCTGCAAATAGGGTGTGTGTTATAGAAATGCTTGTCTCACTAATATGGACACCTTTCCAATCGCTTGATTCTTATTTTTGTTGAATGTGTCTACTAAAAGATTCTGCCATCAGGATGAATAGGACTGGGGATAGTGGATCTCCTTACCGAACCCCTTGTGTGGATGAGAAGAAGCCCGCTGGAACCCCGTTAATCAATACTGAGAACCAAGCACCCGATATACAAGCTCTTACCCATTTACACCAAGCTTTTGAAAACCCAAATTTTTGCAAGACTTTAAATAAGAAGTCCCAGCAGACCCTTTCATAGGCCTTCATCATATCCAACTTAATGACAAAATTTGGAGTTTTACTTGCATTTATGGAATGGAGTGCTTCATTAGCCACTAATGCCCCCTCCATTGTTTCCTGGCCAGGGACAAATCCTCCTTATGGCTAAGATACGAGGCTTGGAATCAAGTGATGCATTCTGAGATATATGGCCTTCATAATGATTTTGTAAATTGTATTGCAAAGTGAAATGGGTCTAAATTCAGCAAAATTTTTAGGTGCTTTAACTTTGGGAATGATAGCTATATTGGTAGTATTGAAGTATTTTAGCATGGACTTGCTAGATCTGGATTCTTCAATAACTCCAAGTAGATCCCACCCAACTGTATCCCAGCATGCTTGAAAGAAAAGTGCAGTAAATCCATCTGGGCTAGGCACTTTGTCTGGGGGAAGTGAGAAGACTACCTTTTTGAGTTCCTGGATTGTAAATGGTGCCATTAAATTCAGATTATCTAATTCTGATACAATTGATGGAATGGTCGCAAGTAGTTCAGCCTCCCAGATATCCGAGGAGGTAGAAAGAATCAGGGGGGCCAGCAAGTTTTTAAAGAACCTTACCCCTTCATCTTGTATGCTTTGAGGATCTGTAATTTGTATACCTGTCTTTGCATTATTGATAGAGAAAATCTGGTTGACCGCTATTTTTTGTTTAGCTAAAGCATGAAAGTACTTTGTATTTTTGTCCCCCTCTTTCAGCCATAGTTCCCGTGATTTCTGTCACCAATAAACCTCTTCTTTGCTTCATAGTTCTTTTCATTCAATAGATAGATTTTTCTGAGCGATAAAGGAAACATTATCCATGCCTTGTTTGGTTATCTTGTCAAGCACTTCTTCTAGCTTTTGCTTGACAATCTCCTTTTCTTTGAAAATATTTTTAAAGACTACTTCATTCCATTTTTTAATTTAAACTTTGATAAATTTCAACTTGGATGCAAACTGATGCATTTTGGATCCAATAATGAGGGGAGCACTCATCCACCATTGTCTGACTAGAGGAAGAAAGGTTGGGTGTTGCAGCCACATTGTCATGCCCAAAATTAAGGCAAAACACAAACAACAACAAAAAAATTTGAAACGCATTCTACAAGGTTGAAACAGAAACATAAGATCGAAACCTCAACCTATACACCCAACTCTTAAGGGTATTCGAGGCATGCGCTGGCTTGCCGGCATACCCTAACTTGTCAAGTGCACTAGGCCGATAGATCACTAACTAGAGATAATCATAAATAGTCTACGAGGGTGCAATTCCCTAAGGCATAATACTAAGAGAATAAAGACATTAATGCTTTATTAATTTAAAGATTTAATTAAAAGATCTTAATTTAATAAAAGAATTATGATAACTCGAATTCATCGATTAATAAAATAATATCTCAATTATTATTTCGATAATAATTGTATAAGGTTGTTAATTTGCTAGGGTCCACCTAGGGATTAAAGTTAAATTAATCCCCTTAAGGACTTAAAGATTTTGTGAAAATGAAAACCTGTTAATAATAATTAGGACCCATCAAAATTGATAATAACATCTACAAAAAGTAAGAGCCATAATTAATTATCACAATCTAACTTAAATAAAATTTTATTATTAAAAACAAAAACAAAAATAGAGAACCAAAAAAAATACATACTAAAGGAAATAAGAGTGTTAACTAATATGGTCCTCATAATAGAATGTCCACATAGATAAAAAATAAAATAATTAAATAAATAAAAGAGTTAATTTAGGAGAAGATGCACCCCTCCAATTAAATGATAGGAATTAATTAAATGGTACCAATATCAACTCATACATAACCCATGAGGAACAATGAAATACGATTACATAACAAACCAATCTGATCAATTTCAAGAGGAACCATTTGTGGAGGATTAGAGAAGATCCAAAAATCCCTCACTTAAAATATTAATTTTCTATTAAGAAATAATTATGGACTCAATGATCGCAAGTCTTAATTATGGACTCAATGATTGCAGGGTCTCTCGGTGGCTGCAACATACATCCCGCTAAAATTAAAAAAACGTGATCACCTCTTTAAAAAGGTACTGCGATATCATACTTTGCAATGACTAGATGCAAAGTTGCGTTCAACAGTCTTCATAGTCTGTTTAGTATAGACTTTCGAAGCACGATTTATTTTTTGTAAACAAAATCTTAAATACAAGGGAAAATAGTACCAAGGAGAAAGACCACCCGCGTACACGTTTCTTACGTATTATTCTGTACAGTCAATAAGTGTTGCATGTTGCTAGCAACGTTTCACAATACTATGCTTAATAATCTATGCTACGCACGGTTAAGTATGAGCATGTGTATAGTATTATTTCATATGAATGCAACAACAGAATGTATATATAATAACATGTATCCAGTATTTAAGAACAATGAGAACGATAGGGTATATATATATATATATTTATATATTTATATATTTTTTTATTTTTTTATTTATATATGGAACTCAAAATTTAGAATATAAAAAGTATTAATACACAAATATATGCATGTCAACTACATTTATATGTAAGTGCGTTAATAAGTTTATCAAATATATCAAGTAAGATACAAGGGAAGTTAAAACAGAATCTTAGCACATTTTAATTGCAATATCAATATAGTTTATTATAAACAATTGAATGGAAAGCCACTTTTTTTTTATATTAACGTTAATCTGTTTTCTATATGTGGGATTGGTACAATTTAAGCTATCATTCAAACAGAAAGTTAATTATTTTCCTTCCAAATCAAGTAACAATTAATAACTAGAAAACTTTTCATTATTGTGATTAGATCTTTTCTATGAAATTCCTAAACAAGGTATTTACATAAATATTCTTGAAAAACCTTTCTATAGAATAAGGACATCTTTCCTCATGTTACATGCATGCAAGGTACCGAAACATAGCATTCATTTCATCAATCTCAATACTTCAAAGCTAACATACTACTTCAACAAAAAAATAAAATCAATGCAACTCTCTCATACACATTTTTGTTCAATTATATGGAGGAACATAAAATTGACCTTTTATATTTTACAAGCATTATTAATGCTAGGCTTTTCTACATAGCCATGATTACAACAACATACACAAAGGCTCAAGGCCAATCAACCAAATATCATAAAGGAAGTGCATCCAAATTTCCATCTTGCTCCTTGAAAACCAGCAAGTTGTGCCTTAAGAAAATTTGCAAAAACAAACCAATAGGCCATGGAGGCTCGCCTCCCAACCTAGGCCATTTCATGGCCACCCCCGAGCTAGGGGAAATAAAGATGGACAGGGGTTTAAACATGCATACATAAACACTTAAACAAACATAAACCAGCAACAAACATAAACAACAAATTCCCTTTCCCAAGGCTAGCACAACATGAGTCACCTTGGACCCATAGTAGGGGTGAAGGTGGAAGCTACTCAACTAGGAGAATGTCAAAGTACAATAGAAAATCAGCCTTCAACAAGGCTTCCAAAATCTTCTCAAGATGCCTTCACAAGGCCATAGAAACAACCATCATGCCTTCTCATACTCATCACCATAACAACATCCTTATGACCCCCAAAAGTATACACAAAGATGGCACATGGATGCCCATACATCCATGCCTTATCCCCTTCCTCCTAGAGGAAGGACTCTACACTAGAAAAGTAGTCCCAACTCATGCCCTTCACCCATCAAGGCTCTCTTCCCTCCCAAGGGTGAGCTTGGCCTTCCACAACCCCAAAGAAAACAATGCACAAAAGAAAATACACATACAAGCAAAGACAAGAAGCCATGAACTTTTACATGAATAACTAGCATTCACACAACATAGGAAAAGTAGTAAAAATGTACATAGCAATAATAACAAGAGAATTCAAGACCCAACCTTGATCCAAGCTTATGGCAAGAGGGTTGAGATGAGCTTTCCAACGAGTCTCCTCCTTTGCTATGCAACACCAAAATCTTCCAATAACAAAACCAAAATTCTCACAAACTCTCATGTCTCCAAAAATTGGAGAGTGGGCAATTAGCCAACAATTTTACCTCCATCTCCTTAAGAAGACAAACCCTAAACCTTTCAAAACAAAAGAGGGAAATTCAAATTCATAAATTCAAAATGAGGAGTGGCTCTTCCAATTTCGTCACTTTTCAAAAGAGCATCTTTTGGAAGCGCAAAAATAGTCAAAAATCATCACAATAGTCAAAATGTGACCCCCAACATATGGCACCACTATGGGGTAGCCTATTTTTAACTTCCACTAACATAAATGGTCATTAAAATCCACTCAAAAGACCACTCAAAAAATGAATCCGAAAATGAAAGAGAATCCCACTCATGGCCCCTAAAAATAGAGACCACTTACACACATGAAACACTTGGGCATGCCAACTCACAAGACATGTGTCAATTGACACCACAAATAAATCACATTACACACAATACACATGGCATGCCAAGTAGACTAAATACTCAAGTAAAATAAACATAATTCAAAAATTACATTCATGCATCACTTTACAAAATTTACACTTTACAACGAGGTTAATTTCTCCCCTTGGAGATAACCTTGGCTAAACATGATTTTTACAAATATCCATCTTTGATCTCCCCCGAAAATTCCATGGTCTTTCCTACACACTTGACAAAATATCAGTAGCTCATGAAATGTCAAATATCATATATATATGTGTAATTAAAATACATCTAAAAATCACATTCATAACATCCCCAAATTTCTAGCTGCATTTCATAATAATTCTCATTATTTTCAACCATTGCATTTTCTAAGCACATAAAGTCAAGATTAAAATGATACATATTAATTCACCTAACATACTAGTCATGATCATTTCCCATAAATTTTCCTAACATGAATGTAACATCAAAGTATCATATATAAATCAGAGATTTATCAATTACTATGCTCATGACCTAATAAATAACAAGAAAGTAAAAGTCCTATATCATCATCACATAACATAAGTAATCACATAGTATCATAATATAATGTCTCTGTCTCAATAGTCCAACATAATAAAATAAAGTGTCATCATGAGTCTAAAGATGGAAAATAATCTGCTATGAACTGATGTCACGGGGTGAGGCCTCACACACATTCTCTCAAATTTGAATGATGGTTTATGTGGGTGCGCATGATTGACTGAGTTAAAACCCACTTGGATGCTGATAGGGAAGTGGTCTGATCTTGGTTTTGGAAGGATATCTGACTGCAAGGAGGTGTTCGCAAGTTTCCAATTTTGAGATATTAAGAACTGATCCAACCTCACAGTGATCTGAGAAAAATTAGTCCTTTTATTGGTCCAAGTGTATGCACCATTGCTTGGCTCTATGTCTATAAGATTATTATCTTCTGCAAAATTGGAGAAATCTTGTATTGTCTTCAGCGGCGGGCTAATGCCACCACATTTTTCTAAAAATTTTAATATAGCATTAACATCACCCCCTATAATTATATGGTGTTCATGATGGGATTGGATCATGTGTGTCAGTTCCAGCCATACTCTATGCTTATCCAATGTTGCTGTGGGACCATAGACATTAATCAAAAGAAATTTTTTGTCATAACAGCTCATGCTTATTGCTTGCCAATTGTCATCCTGATTTGATAGCTGACCTTGAATTGATTTGGGGTCCCAGAGGATAGCCAGACCCCCTGAGGCGCCAATCCCCGGTCTGTGAACTGATTGCCAATTTGACCACTTCTCGATTGTCTTATCAAAGTTGCCCTGAGATAGTTTTGTTTCTTGCAAAAGAATGACATCTTCTTTCATAGAATCCAGCTCTTGCTTGATTCTACCCCTTTTGTCAGAGGCATTTAAGCCTCTAACATTTCATGAAATTATCTTCATTGCTAACAAGGAGAACTCTTCATTCTCCTCATCAATCTTTTTGAAGGATTGAATTTTCCATCCAAAGTAAATTGGATACCTGCTGCAATTTCTTCTTTAGTTTGGGTGTTTTAGGTTTTTTGCCTCTCTTCTTGGGTGTGGGCTTAACCTAGATGTTCTAAGAGGGGGTCTGATGAATTGACAGTATTGTATTATAAACATATTTCGACTATGATGAAATTTGATCAGGTTTTGGAACTATCAAATATATATTATGCTCTCATATCTCGTGGGCTTCTACCTGTTCCAAGGTAACCTAGACTGAGTTTGATACTTTCAAACCTTCAGCCTGCTCCCCAGAATATTGAATCTCGTCTTGTTCCAAATCCACAAAGCTATTAGCACGCACCCACTCTCTAATTTGGTTGGTTACTATCTCATTCAAATTATCATCATCCTCATTATCTGGAATATCCAGTAAGCGCAGAACCTTGTGATTGTCATAATGTGCTTGGGAGTCTCGTATCTCCTCAAGTGAATTTGGCTGATAATCCTAGCAAAGTGAAATTGCTAACACATTGACTACCTAATCAACATCCCCTGGCAATGCTGAAGTTGATTGTTTATTGATTTGGTCAATTTCATATAACAACCCCTCTTCTACCACTATCTCAAAGATCAATTTGGTAGCCAATTTTGTGATCATTTGCTCTGATAGTTGTCGAGCTTTCAAATCAATTACAGCTTGCTTACTAAGTGAATCCTACATGTTAAGCATATTGATAGGGGTATTTTGATACATCAACTGGTGAACAATGTTGTCAATGTTTATGGGGGGCAAGACAAACTGTTCCCTCGTAACTAACTCTGCTGCTGGATGGGCTAAAATTGATTAAGGATGAGTAATCTAACAAAAGACTGCCGACCTACTAGCATCCAGACTGAAGAAATTGATTACTTTATGGATCTGTGATAGAAACCTTTGGTCAAATTTATAAATCATTGAGATCATCCTTTTATCTACTTCAAATTCAAATACTGGCAAAGGGGTCTTGGTTTCAATAATGCTTATTTCCTTATGTGGAATTGATCCTTGGATGATTTGTATATTGTTCACTTCCTTACGCGGAGTGAAATCCTGAATAGAGCAATCTGCTAGATTTGAGTAGTGATCCACACATACAAGAACCCTAGAGTGTTCCATCTTCTTGCATTGCATGGTGAAGTGGCCTAAAAAAATTTGATGTTGCTGACAAGTGTTTTCAACCTCCATAAGAATGGACTGTTCCAATATACCCCATTTTGATTTGATCTTGATCTGATTTGGTGGCAGCTTTGAGGGGCAGAGTAACACACAAATGCAAATATTACGGTGTGGGTATTCAAATGGTATGAGATCATGTTTAACAAAGATGCCAATTTTATTGGCAATGATTTCAACAATTTCCAAATCTCTGTATTCTAACAGTAGCATAGGGACAGAGATCCAATAAGGAAAAAAACAACATTCATATTTGTCAGGTTTAAAATTAGCCATCCATACCTGAGTGAGTAAACCAGAGCCTTTACAAAACCACCCTTTATAATGATGAATGGCATCCCTACTTTCTGTTGATTCAAAAGAAGCTACAAAAACACCTAGTGCTGATTCCAGTAGAATAATATCTGATAAACCCTCCCAACAATCAAATGCCCAGGATCTGATATCTGAAAAAGCAAGTGATTGATTTGAGAACTTACCAATGAGTGTTGTGCGATGCAATGAGCCAACGTGGTTTTGTAAAATCTATTGCGGAAGAGTGATCTCAAGTGCCAGATGGGTATCTTTAATAGAAGACGAGCCTCCTCCATATTGAAAGTCTTGATCTACAGAGTGGGCATCTTTGTGCAAGTGGTCTTGAACAGGAGGGTTCTGGTTCTGAATAGGCCTCTAGTTTTGAGGGGGTTTATTTGGAATGAAGGGTGCTCTAATATGGTGATCTTTCAGTACTTCCCTAGTCTGGTTTACAGAGGAAGGTGTATACCTTATCTGCATAGGAGAACCTAGAGGGGTCCCTTCACAAATATCAAAAATCGGTTGATCCTTGATATATTTGACCTTCCTGCGCTGGCCATACTTATTTCTCTTATTTTTTCTAGCCAAGCTAGGAAACACCCTCCAAGGATTAGATTTATACTGCTGGCAATCTAGCAATGGCTTTTGATGAGGAACCATAGATCTAGGATGTGCCTGACGAGATGATTCTCCATGCTCAAAAGTTGAGATACCTTGAAAAGCATCTTGATCTCTCTTGCCATGAAGCGGTCGAGACTTCTTGGACTTAACCTGAAACTTAGGGTTTATGAAGAAGGGTTTCGCGGGTTAAATGATTTCTTTGCTGCTAAAAATAGAAGTGCTCACTGTATGCACCCTAAAATGGTCGCCTAGACTTTGGGCCCCCATTCAGCAATTTATCAAATCCCTGAATCAATATTTTTCAATTATATCAATTTCCTTGATCAAATCATATTTTATCATTTTTTATTATTTTCTATGGGCTAACCATCTTATCCTAATTCTTTATTTATTTAAAAAGAATTCCCTCCCCTTTTATTAAATAAAAAGCCCCCACTTTTCCTCTTATCCTAAATTGCACAAATGAAGCATTATTCTCATTTTATAAAAAGAAGAAAAGACCTTTTTGTCTCATATGGACATAAAAATCAACTCTTATTTTCTCATTGGAGGACATTTGTGCACATGTATTTCCCCTCTTTCAAGCTCCACCCTTGATTAAATCTTTTGCCTCTTAATCTCCATGGTCCATTCCTTTTCAATTCCTTTAAAAGGAGAGCTCTTTTCTCATTCTTAAACCCCAAATTTTTATGCTAATCTTATGTTGCAGGATTTCTTGGAGACTTTGGAGCTTTTGGAGATCTTCATGCATTTAGCTTTCATTCTTGCATTTCTTAGCTTAAGCTTTCATGGCATCTAGCTTAGTTTCCTTTATGCTTTAGATTAGCTCACATAGCTTAATTAGCAAGGGTTTGTAATACTTTCCTTTCATAGCTTAGCTTGCATCTTCATTATTAGCATAGCTTGCATTGCATTTCATCTTCATTGTTGATTCTTAAAGATATTGACATTCTTGCCCTTTTCTCTTTGAATCTCCCATTGTGTGGTTTACTAGCAAGGTTGCATGCTTCAATAGCTCTAGCTGAGAGCACCATCAACATCCTTGTGACTCCATGCCTAGGAAGCTCTAGGTCACTTTCTCAAGGTTTCCCATTCATGGATTCCCTTGGAAGTAATGACTTAGAGAAGTGCACATTCTAGTGTGTACATTTTTTGTGCCCACCATGGGGTAAATCCTGTAGTATAAGAATCCTTCCTCTAAGGACTCTCCTGTTGTAAATAAAGATTATACTCTCAAGCAAGATCATGTTAATGATGTACCTTTGTCTTGTGATGGTTTCCTTCCATCCCCTACTTCCTCCAATAACCATACATTTCCTAAAGCTTCCAAGTCTTCCAAATCTTTCACAAATCCTTCATCCAACAAAGATCCTAATACTTTTCATGTGGTTCCCTATAGTTATCCTCAAGGGCTATCTCTTAAAGAAACTCAAGCTGACCTTCACTTGGCTGCAAATACTTTCAATAATGCTAAACCTAAAGAGTCTAATCCTTTATGCGCTACAATGCCTACTTTGGCTAGTCCTTCACTATCTCTTCCAAAGTCTTCCATACAGTTCCAACATGCTTCCTTGTCCTTAGAAGTGGCACCATGTCAAGAGGACTTTAAAAATGATAAAGAAAAGAACATAAAGAAATATCAAGATCAAGAACCCTCGATGTCATCCAATCCTTTTCATGATGTCTCTCATCCATTTCATGATTCTTTTGATCCTCTACATCTTTCTCCATTCATTCCACCATGTCTTAAGTCTTCTCCTAAGCAAGATCAAGCTACTACTTACACCGTTGAGCTTATTGACTATTAAAATAACCTTACTATACTTGCGCTTTCCAAAGATGATACTTCCATTAAGGTTATTAAAAATGGTGTTGTTACTTCCAATATTAAGCCTATTGAAAATCAAGAGAAAAATTATACGCTTATGCTATCCAAAGATCCTTGTCAAGATCAAAGTCTTCCATCTTCTTATTCTACCATTCCATGTTCGCTTCCACTTTCTACTCTTCCTAAGTCTTTGCAAGCTTTGAACAATCGTATCAAAGAAGTTTCTCCTATTCAGGATGTTCATGATCCTATTGAAAATCCTAATGCTCACCCTAAAGATGTTGATGAACATATTGATTATCCTTTTGTAGCTTCCACGTCCATCCTTGGACCTCCACGAATACTAAGGGCTTCGCATCTTCCTTCCATCTTAGGCCCTTATGTCCCTTCACTTTCCCCTCCTAACTCTCCTAATTCATCATCCATCTTGGGTCCTTACGTCCCTCCATCTCCTATCTTTCCTCAAGATCACCATAGATGCATACCCTTGAATCCTTTTCATCCACCCACCCATCTAAACCAGTCATATCCTCCTTCTTCTTCCACAAGTTTCAAGTCTTTTGGAAGTAACTTGAATGTTCAATACAAGAAAAAGAAGCAATACAAGAATCCATCAAAAAAATAATATCACCATGTCTCATCTAATTGACAGGGAGACATAAAGTCAAAAGAGATATCTAAGAAGAAAACTACAAGACAAGTATGGGTTCCAAAATCCATCATTGAAGATATTATCTCTAAATCATCAAAAAAAAATGAAAAGCCTATGGCTATATGGATTCCAAAGTCTCTCTTGAAAGAGTCTAATGTTGAGAAACAAGTGAAGTTGACATTCAAACTTTAAAGGCTTCCACTTCATCTTCTTCCAAAAACATTATTCCATTCCATGCACCTAAACCGCAACTTCTACTAGCCATTCACCATATTCCTTCACGTGTTCCTTCATTCATGTTTCCTCCATCCTCTCATCACCCTTCAAGGTGTGTGTTGATGTTGATCTTGTCTTCCTTTCCATCTACCCTTTCACAATCCTTCCATTCATTATCCTTCTACCTTCTATCATTTTTCCTCATTTGCTTATTCCTCCTATCTTCCAACCTCACTCACTTTACATAAAACCTTATCCTCCATTTTTCTCTTCTATCTTCCTTTCCCTATTAGCATCTTTGAGCATATCATTTTTAATCCTTGGCATATCATGGTTTATCCTTTCAAGGAGCATTATCTAAAAAGCTTACCTTCTTCCAAAATAGAAAAAATTCAAAAAAATAGAAACAAAAAAAAGTTGAAAATTTTGAAAATGTGCCTTGGTGGAACCCTGGAAACAGGCGCCTTGGTACCAAAAGTAAAGAGAAATAAATTTGTCCTATGGTGAAAACCACTCCTTTGTGGTGCCTTGGATAAGTACCGTGATGAAAACCTGGCAATCAGGCATCATGCGTAGTTCTTTTACATATTTCATCCATTCTATCTTCTCTCGTTGATCTTGACAATGTTGACCTATACACGAACATTTGGCTATCTTGTGAGCTATCTTACGATGATATTTCTTTCATTCCATTCATGTTTAGCCTTCATATTTATTTTCCTCCATTCATTCTAGCCTTTCGCTATCCTTTTCCCCTTTGGTCTTGATCTAATAAAAAAGAGTAAAAAATGATGCTATGAAGCCTCTTGACATGTCTACTCCTTTGGACTGCATCTTTTCCTTATTTTTCATTACACTTTTGTGACTTATCCTATGCTGGTCTTTCATTGCTTGTCCAAATGTGCTTTACATGATAATTTTTCCCTAGCTTGGGTACTCTTGAGGAGTTTGCCTTTGAGGATTTCTTCCCTTCATTCTCTTTCATTCTCTTGTCTTTCATCTCTTCCACCAGCTTGCTAATCCTTCTTGTCCTCCACCTTGCTAGACATTGGGACTACACGATCTGATATTGCTTGGGAGTTTGATGCCCGTTCTATCTGGGGGAATCCTTTGTACATACTTATTGATCCTAAAAAAATTTCAAAAAATGATATATTATCAAAAATTCTAAAAATTAGAAAATGTCCTGAAAAAATGAGCATCCTAGTGAAAACCTAGCAATAGGCGCTTTGATGTCTCACCAAAAAATCAAAAAATTCAAAATCCCAAAAAATAGTCACACTTACCCAACTATTTTTTTCAACACTCCCCTAGCATCCAGTGTTTCTCAACACTTATCAGATATCCTACCTGCAGTCTAGAATGATGTGATATTTCTCACTAGCAAATGTGATACTCAAAGTTTGACTCTATGACCTACACACACGCACTCGATGAGACTTGCTTGACCTTATTTCTTTGTGTGTTGTCTATGATGATTTCTTTGCTGAGTGTTCTCTCCCTAATAGTTTTTGATGATGCCGAGCTAGAAGACTGGGGGCATGAGGACATGTTTTATTTCTTTTTCTGCCTGTGGGTATATTTTGTTAATCCTAACTATCATGAGCACTCGTGCTTGATCCACTTGACACTAAGGATCTACAAGGTATTATCCTTGACTATTTTTTGCAAGTGCATGCTTTCTATTATCTTGACTTTCTTGTGTCTCGATGCAAGCATAATCTTGCTATACTAAATTTAGGAAATCTCACTGCACTAGTCATCTTGACTTATATGTATTTGGTGCTTAGGTGGGATTCCCACATATCTATCTGATATAGATCATATTCAGATTCACATAGTCATACTAGTGTGTATTGTATGATCTTGCGACGCTACCAATAACGCTCGATGATGAATATTAGAGACTAATGGTTTTGTAACCTTGCAAGTAAACCACTTTTCATAGTAGCTTGCATTCTTAGGTTCATGTTAGTTTAGTTTTTCATCTTTCATATGGAGAGAGCTTCCTTTCATCTTTTACAGACTTGTCAGGCAAGTGCGCTCGTCTTTCACTTCTTGTCTTTCATATCACATCCTTTTCTATTCCTGTCAGAATTTTGCATAAATTGCACCCCTAGCTAATTTCGACGTCTTGGATCCATTTTCAGAATCAAAATCAAAATCTGAGTTCATCGTGATAGTCAAAATTGCATTTCAAAATTTCTCCCTCTTCTATGCAGTTGGCTGACCATTTGAGGCCTGATCCTTCTATCTTTGTTGGAGCATCTTTATTTCTTCACCCCCATCTCTTTCAACCTCCTAGTCTTTCATTCACTTCATTCACTTTGTCTCTCTGAGGTTTTCTTTTTTATCCTATATCTTTCCCAGTCAAACCTAGTCAAAATGGGGCATATCTTCACTGCTTGATGGTTATCCTATCATCTTTCACTTTCGATTATGATTTCTAGTGACTTGATCAAATTTATCAATTTTCTATTTCTCCTCTACCTAATTTCAATTTTGATTTCGAGGGGGCAGTACCTATCAACTTTAATCCTTGATTCAGCTTTATCAATCAAACCTTTCTTGAGATTCTTATCTCTTATTTGAGACTTGACAATTTCCTATTCACAAGTGTGTTGGTCTTGTCTTTCAGCTTATCTTTGTCATCTTATGCTTATCTTTGTCCTGATGTGTTCCCATCCGTCGAACACACATCTAGGTTATTTTGTGATCCCAAATCGATCTCACATTTCAATTCCATTATTTGACCACATGTGATTCCAAATCGATCTCACATTAGTCAAAGAGAGGCAAATGTATGCACCCTAAAATAGTCGCCTAGACTTTAGGCCCCTATTCAACAATTTATCAAATCTCTGAATCAATATTTTTCAATTATATCAATTTCCTTGATCAAATCATTTTTTATCATTTTTTATTATTCTCTATGGGCTAACCATCTTATCTTAAATTCTTTATTTATTTAAAAGGAATTCCCTCCCCTTTTATTAAATAAAAAGCCCCCACTTTTCCTCTTAACTTAAGTTGCACAAATGAAGCATTATTCTCATTTTATAAAAAGAAGAAAAGGTCTTTTTGTCTCATATGGACACAAAAGTCAACTCTTATTTTCTCATTGGAGGACATTTGTGCACATGGATTGCCCCTCTTTCAAGCTCCACCCTTGATTAAATCTTTTGTCTCTTAATCTCCATGGTCCATTCCTTTTCAATTCCTTTAAAAGGAGAGCTCTTTTCTCATTCTTAAACCCCAACTTTTTATGCTAATCTTATGCTGTAGAATTTCTTGGAGACTTTGGAGCTTTTGGAGATCTTCATGCATTTAGCTTTCATTCTTACATTTCTTAGCTTAAGCTTTCATGGCATCTAGCTTAGTTTCCTTTATGCTTTAGATTAGCTCACATAGCTTAATTAGCAATGGTTTGTAATACTTTCATTTCATAGCTTAGTATAGCTTGCATTGGATTTCATCTTCATTGTTGATTATTAAAGATATTGGCATTCTTTCCCTTGTCTCTTTGAATCTCCCATTGTGTGGTTTACTAGCAAGGTTGCATGCTTCAATAGCTCTAGTTGAGAGCAACATCAACATTCTTGTGACTCCATGCCTAAGGAGCTCTAGGTCACTTTCTCAAGGTTTCCCATTCATGGATTCCCTTGGAAGTAATGACTTAGAGAAGTGCACATTCTAGTGTGTACACTCACCTTGCCCTTCACATTATTGGTTACATTCTTCTCCGCAAAATGGCAACGCAAAAATTTATTGGACGAGTGACTGATGGGGTGAGGTTTTGCTAGTTGGACAGTCGAGGTTCCATGAAAGATCTTCGCCATATCTGAATGCATATCCTATCACCAAGTACCTGGCACTGGCCCTCCTACCGACGATTGAAAATGACACCCTTTGCCAATGCTACTGTCAAGATAGAACTGTTTGAATTTATGGCTCTACGACTACAATGGTTGCCTTCTGCCGTACGAGCACCATTCCTGCCCTGCACTCAACGTCGTCTCAAAAGATTTACAAAAATGGTATACACTATTAAAAAATTTGCCACCAAATATCCATATTTTGACACATAATTCACCATCACTATTAAAAATTTTCCCTCCAAAACACATGTGATTCGCCACAATTTTATACTTTTCAAGAGGGGGGGTTTCTTAAAGTTATCCCTAGTGGTTACCTTCTTCTTATTCTTCATTGAAGGATTGTTCGTATCTATCGTATAATGTCTATAATTATATCTTGTATTAGTGCTTCAAAGTTGTAGTTATTGTACTATATTTTGTATTTGATTATTGTGACATACTTGTGACTTGTGCAGAGGTTGTTGTTTCATTATATTTATACCTTATGGTATTGGATGCATTTTTTATTCTTTGTAATACATGAGATAATTGTAATTGTTCTTGATCTAAAATATTTAATTTGCAATACGCAATTCTACGTCATGGGACCCTCAAGGATTGTTAATTGTATTGATTTATACATATATGTACTTATTTATATCTTATGATTGTATTGCTTCTGCATTGTTATCATCATTATTTGAAAACACTTAACAAAAAACATTATTTTGTAAACTTAGTGACGTGTATTAGGTTAAATTCTCCTAGGTTTTGTGGTAGGAATTACAGTTGGAATCAAAGCCCGAGTTTCTACAATGGGAACTCTGGGAAGCTATGTGCCCACTAGATGTCTAAACTATCAAAACTTGAAACAAAAAATTATACATACAACTCCTTTGTATTTTGGACTATTGTTTATGAACCTAGAGCTATGAAATTAGACTTTTGTGTTTGGATTGGATTTTGGATGAGTGGTGCATTAACTAGGTTTGCATGAACCTATCAAGTTATTATTTGATGTAAATATGAATATATGCTTTATATAATTGATTACTAGATGTTTTTTACAATGGTGAATGAATAAATATTTCTAAGATCTATTTCAATTGTTAAATAATGAATGATTGATCAATGTGATTTTTGGTTTACTCTTAAACTAGAATTATATTTCTCTTAATGACTATATATCATGTCCTTATTTTATGACTTATTTTTAGATGTTGTTTTATCTTTTGTTTTAGTAAAATACTTCGTGTTTGAGAGATGCATATTCTTATCTATTTGTAGGCCTCCAAGACTAAGCCTAATTTTTGGGGAGGTGGATGTAATACCTCTCCCATAGTTTGATTTTCTATATGTTATGGTTACTTTAAGATGATGAATTATATGTTAGGATATCATTGATGCCTATGGTTTTACTGACCTCATACTTGCATGTGTATGGTTAGCGTGTATGTTTTTATATTTATGTTTGACATGCCTGATGTGGTTGAGGGAAAGAGACGTAGTTACTTTCTTGCGAGATCCACACAATCGGTTGATCCTTGTCATTGCTTGTTTATATTTATAAATGTATGTACATGCTCATCTTTCATGCAAGGTTACAGATATTGGGCATTGACTTCCCTCAGGATGACCGTGCCCTATCGCAAAATCTCAATGGTTTAAGAGAGGGGAGATAACATACAAATCCAAATCCCAACCCAAGCCATTGATTGTCCTAAATAATGGGCAAGTATATGTTTCTACCCATCCGAATTCGTCAAGGTGACGTGAAGTCGTGAGCCCTTCCTTGGTGTTTGTTTGATATAGAGTTAGTTGGTTTTCCTGTTTCGTGAGTCAAGTGAAATTGCTTGTGTGAATTTTATTTGATTTAAATAATTAAATTAAGAGTAATTATGAGATTTGAATATTTATATTTTATGAATATGGAAATATTAGATATGGAGAATATTTAATTATTAAACATAATTAAATACCTTTGTTAATTAAAAGATTGAATTAAAAGACTAAAATTAGAATAAGAGGATTCTATTAATTATTAAATCCAAATATAAAAATTAAAGGGCATAGTTAATTTATTTATTTAATATTTAATTTATCAGTTTGCATAGTTATTTATGTGTCAAAGTATTTATTGATTAATTAAGTAATTATATGCAATTTGAGTTACACATTTGGTTTAAGTGAAAATTGAATTAAAATTTAAAGTTAAAAGTTGAGTTAGAAATTATAATTAAAAAGTGCATTATTTATTATTAAGTGATTTTTAATCATGCAAAGTGAATTGATAGAAACTAGGTAGAGAGAGTTGAGTTCTGTTTTAGGGTTTGCGTGTTTTAGAAACCCTAAGAGGAATAGGTCTTCTTTATGAGGGGTTTCTAGGTATTATTTTCAATTATGTCTATCAGATTTTGGAGGAGATTTTTGGATGAATTAGAAGATATTTGGAAAGCTTGGTTTTGGTGAGCATTATTTTGAGATTGTTTAAAATCTTGGATTTCAAAGGTTGGATTGGATCTTTATTGGCTTCGAATTTTTTAGACATTGGTTGAGGTAGGGTTTGAAACTCTCTTTTTGTAAAAAAATTCTTTTGGAAAGATTGTATGTTTCGTGTCTGGGATTAATTATGTGAATGATTGGGAATTGGTTTCTGTTTTAAATTTTTATTTTTTTAAAATTTTGGATTAGTTGATGTTAAATTAGATCTAATATTCAGTTTGGTGGTTTGAAAACCTAGGATGAAATTTTAAGAAATTGTGTGAATTTTCTTAATTAGAGTATTTACCCAGAAAATATTGATATTTTGTTCTCAATATGTTTTGCATAGAAAATTAAATTTGAAATTGCATTTGAAATCATATTCAAAAGAAATTAGTTTTGCCTAAAACCCTAGTTTTCCATTAAAGAAATCAATTGAGAAAATATATGTGTTTAAAAAAAAGGGTTTTTGTTATTTGAATTTATTATTATTATTATTTATTAGTTTTTGGATTTTTAAAAAAAAATTAAAAAATTATTTTTATTATTATTATTTATTAATTTTTAGATTTAAAATTATTAAAAACAAAAGTTAATTAATAAATAAATATTAATTTATTTTTTTTACATGCGGGTTTTAATATTATTTATATTTAGAAAATTAATAACATTATTTTATTATTAAATACATGGTGTTTTGATATGCATGGAGATTTTAGTTAAATACTTATTTAAAAAGTATATATGCATGAGATTTTATTTTAAATAGATAGTTATGTATGAGACATTTATATGAATACTTTCGTAGTCAAATGAACTTTAGTCAACAAGATGATTGTTTTAGTCAACTGGAATTTATAATTATATATGTTTACTTGCATGGTTATACAAGCATGCAAATATAGTTGAACTAGTTATGTTTTAAAATTAATTGGATTTCTTTAAGGGAATCGTATTTTCTTGTAAGTGTTTGAAGTTTTGATTTGAAAGATTTTTGTTGAACCTTGTTATATCCTTCTTGATTATTGGGGGTTTTAAGTTGACTTGGGAGTTGGTTAATCATAGGCTTGAGGTTTGTTTTCTATAGTTGTATATGCATTCTCATGTCGTCAATTATGATGTTTTATCAGTTTGATTATGTCTACCCAATCTTGTTCTATGGAAGCTCGGGTTTTTATGAAACTCTTTAAGAGTATGTTTTATGATGTTTTGGTTGTGGACTAGTGTGTGTCCCTGATATTTTTTGTGGGTGTGGATTTGATCATTATACTTTTCTAGAACCTATGTGGTTATTTATGATTGTAAGCCTAAGGGAGGCTAAATCGGAGCATTTTAGAGGAGTGGCTTACAATAGGGGTCTGGGACCCAAAGTGGTCAGTTTCAGGGTAACCTATCGTAAGTTATTTTAATAAGTGATAACATAGTAATTAAAATTTGTAGAGTTCGTTAAAAAGATAATTTAGAGATTATGTCTCACCTATGCCTTGAGTGCTTCTTTAGGATAAGGATGGGGATAGGATGATACCTAGAGAGTAGGTATGATTAGAATTCCTCATGTTCTTGAGAGGGTATTCTAGTTCCGTGTGAGTCGTATTGAGGGTCTTGGGCCCATAGTGGCCAAACTAGGGTAACTCAATGCTTGAGGGTCCGAGGTCCAATGTGGCCAGTCCAGGGTCACTCAAGTAGATGGCCATGTGATGACACTCCCATATTATGTATCATAAGTCTCCTCTGTAGTTTCTGCATTTTCCTCTATTGGCGTGTCTTTGTTATATCACTATTACCTAGTGGTCTATTTTAGTATTCTTTGGTGATTTATACTTGTTTGATATTCTAGTGTTTGGTGATTTGGTACGTGTTGACTTTTTGATATTTATTATCTTTTCTTTATCTTTATTTAGTGGTACCTTTTGAGTTAGAAATCCTTCAATATCCTTTGCTTAGTATTTTTTTATTGATTTGTTATCCAAGTCGGGTTTGTTGTTATCTCCTCAACATGGTGGGAGTGGATCTTTGGTTCCACGATGTCGGGTGGTAGTGTTTTCTTTTACCATTTGAGATGAAACAATATCCTAATAGATTTTTTATGAAAGGAAGAGTGTTAAATATATTACAAGAAAAACTTGAAGAAGTAGATGAAGAAAGTAAAATTATGTGGGTAAAAATTTTAAATTAAAAAGTTGAAGCTAACAAAACTACACTGGTAATAATCCCTGAGAAAAGTGTAAAAGGTAAAGATAAAGGGGTACACTCAGATGATGCACATATTTCTACTAAAGAACCTATTCATATATCTGATACTAAAATACAAGATGATGAAACATATGTCGAAGACTTCTATCCGGTAGGGTATATTGAGGAAGCAAAACATGATACTCATGAGCAGTTAGTTCTAACCGGGAACGATAAAGTTCTAATTGAGGATATCACAAATGGAGATCATGATGATGAAGATATCACCATTGTTGTATAAAACACTGAGGAAGAAATACCTGTTAGGAATGAGAACACTGAGAGGGGGGGTGAATCAGTGTTCACTGTATTTTATCTTTTCACTTACTCTTTAAACTGAACTTAAATGCTTATGTACTAAAATGAACATCCACATAAACATGAAACATGAAATCAACACATAACACCAATATGGTTACGGGGAAACCCAAATAGGTAAAAACCTTGATGGGAATTGACACCCACTAATATTCTATACTAGTATTTTGTGATCCTTGCTAGAAGATCCTTAACCCTATTAGGAATTGCTTTACAATGTATTAAGTACAGTAGACCTTGTCAAGGGTCAGACCCTATTTGGAGTCTTTTACAATAGTCCCTGATAGGGGAGTGGATGCACTATCCTAGATCTCACTGCTCAAGTGGTGAAGGTTGCAACCTTCTGATCTTAGATACACACTATATTTGCTGGATGAACTGTCATTGTGACACTACTTGTCAAATCAGCTCCTTTGATGTATTGATGCTTTGACCTCTTGCAAAGCTCTAATACATCTTATAGTCTCTTCACATACTTATGCTCTTCTTATCACAACTCTTTATTCACTTCCTCACCAATTACAATGGGTGCATCTCATAATTATATGCACATACAAAACAAACAACTAGGTCGGCCCTTAAACCTGTTACATACAATGCTTCCAATTGAATTGGCTCAAGCGTGTTTACAAACAAACATATATACATGTTGAAAACCTATTTAAAAAAGGTACATAGCCTTTACATCATTAGAATATAATCACAACTCAAAATGCTAACAAACGATTGCTTACTATGTTCTTCTCTGGCACACACTGGCTGTGTAACTTCAACTGTCTATATCTTTCTCATAATTGCATATCTGATCATGCGCTCATAGAATAAGCATGAATATAGTCTAACCAACTTATCTGCCAGGGTGCACACCATAACTTGGTTGTAGGCATGTGTGTTGATGCTCTGAGCTTCAGGAACTCTGTATACTTTCCAGTCTTCAACACTTAGCCCATTTCTGATCTTTCCATCAAGTGCGCTGACTCCAAGCTACTATATGACTTTGTTTCCATAATGAAAACACTATATTAAGTCATATACATCAGTATAGCCAACTTTCCAACAATATCCCTTTTGTCATTGATGGAAACAAAGGAATATGGTCAAGTTGCTAATTGTTCCTTAATACAAAAACTTTTGTCTTATATCTCCCTTATACATAATTTTCCATCTTATATCTCCTTATACATATCTATACCATATTATATACATACTCCCCCTTTGACATTAATGACAAAGGTGCTTCAAAACTATATATACAACTACTTACTATGATAAAAACATCCGAATATGCTATCTGCAGGTTTTGGATCTCCTTCTTCCAATGTGATCAGTGAATTTACAATCTGGAGATGGACACATAATGCATATTTTATCTTCTCCAAATCTATGCTAGGACCTTGATCATATGTCACCATGGTGGCATCTGATATTCTGATTAAGTATGTCTAATGAGGGTGCAGGGGCATTCCTTAGCTGAGTCCGCCTAGCCCTTATCTTGGTCATCTCTTTTTCTGCCTTACCAATCTTCTCTATATGTCCTTGGTAGACATTATTACACATGTTTACATTAATAGAGGGATCTTCCACCAATTGCCTTATGTTGTCTATCATGGCTTCTGCCTCTTGAATTTTCTTGTATAGATCACCAGTCAATTTGTCCTGGTTCATACAATCAGCAATGATCTTTCTGCCCTTTGCTGCAAATTCCTTCAAGAATGTTTGACTAACTTTTAGTGAGCTTAGGTCAAGTGCATAATTGCTAACCAATTCATTCAATCTCTTCTTCAAGTACTTCTCCTCTACAACTAAGGATGCAGATTTTTTGAGGCTAGAGAAACTATTCTTGAACTATGAAATCACTGAGCTAACATCATCAACGGAGTGTATCTTGGACACTTTCTTGTCTACTGGTAACAAGTTGTTCAGAATGTTTACTGATTCTACAAGGAGGGGATTCCTCATCACCTGTTTCTCCTTGGCTTTCTCCATAGCTAAGATGTTCAACTTAATCAGGTCTTCTTCTCCCCATGAGTCCAAACTAGTTGTATCAGGTGTCAAACTTGACAATAATGCTGCCGAGGAGTGATGGGAGTGCTTTCCATTTTTTTGTCTTACCTTGATTAGTTCAACTGATGGTTCATTTCTGTCTACTTCTTTTTCTTTTCCTTTTCTTCCATCTTTTCTTTCCCTTTATTTTCTTCTTCTTTTTCTATTTTTTCTTTTTCTTCTTCCACATTCATCATATCTTCAATCATTACCTCTTGTGGATTGGGAGAATTATTACCACATAAAATTTCAGCTTCTTGTGTGCTCACAAAAGATTCTTCAAACTTGTCCAATTCAGTGTCAGTGGTCGCCATGGCTATCTCTACATTATCAATGATAATGGTGTTATCCTTTAGTGACTTTGTCATGGGCGCAGACTTATCTGCCTCTGTTTGTGGTTCAACTACACATGCTGAGTTCTGAGGACCTGTCACTAATGCACTAGTGGTATCTATTGTTAGAGTAGTCATATTATAGCTAATAATTAATTTATTTAATTATTAGTCTATTATTCTCTACACTTAAGTTAGACTTAGGCATCTCATTATTCTTTAGGGTTTTCACCTTTAGGGTTGTGGTATCCTTTTATAAGGATTCCCTCTTTGTATTTCATATTCACTTATTGGATCATAATAGAGATTGCTCTTTGCATGTCCATAAGATGTCTCTGGCTTTTTGGCCTCCATGATTTTTCTTGCTTCTGTGCTTTGCTTCTTCCATGTGACAGGGTTATGCATGCAGGTGTTCTTGGGAGATTAGTATTTCACCTAATCTAACATGGTATCAGAGCCATCTTGCTGCTCGCTGTTCGTGTTTTTGTTGAAGTGATTCAGAAGCAAGACGGTATTTTTTATTTCTTTTTTGCCTGCAAAAAAGAAAAAAAAAATTTGGGGGTATTTTGAGCAAAAACGGACGCCGCCATTGCGCTCAGAAAGTCCGGGAGAGTCAAAAATCATATAAAATTTGTAGTTTTTGGCCACTATGACTTCTGGGAGAAAATTTTTGCCCTCCTAGGGCCGTACGGCTCAAAAATCGAAAAAAAAATATTAAAAAATCATTTTTTAATGATTTTTTGTGTTTAAAAAAAATGCAGCCTTTGTTTTTTACACAGTGCCACCCGCGCTCCTCCGCTGCGCCACCAGCGGCCACCGCGCCGCCAATCTGCGGCCTCCGCCTCCCGTGCCGCCGCCCGCACCCGTGCCGCCGCCGCCATCCGCGGCCACCGCTCCGTTGCAGAGCCGCCGCCGGCTCCTCCGCCGCCCCGCTGGCCTCCTCCGCCGGCCCCACTCCGCCCACCGCTCCGCCGGCCGCCCGGCGGGTTTTTAAGCCCTGCGAGCCCTAGCGGCGGTCACATGGGTGACCGGGAGCTCTAGCTCCAGCCCCCTGCGCGCGCCATGCGCCCAGGGGCTCAATTTTTTCAGCCCCAGGGGCTTAAAAATTTATTTTGAAGCATTTTTAGGGTACCTGGGCCTTTTTTGCAATATCTTGAGCATACGGGGGTCTTTTTTAGACTTCTTTATATCGTCGGAAAGCTCTTTCCAAGCTCTTTTCGATTATGGAGGTTAGAATTTTTGGATCTACTATTTTGATAGTGTTTTTTTCTGTCAAAGGTGATATTTATTTTTTGCCTTCCGGGAGCCATATCTCGCTCATCCGGACTCATTTTTGGGCTCACCATATATCGTTGGAAAGCTGGTTCTGTGAGTTATTCAGTTGCAGGGGTCTTTTATCTAGATTTTGCTCCAAGTTTTCTCTCCTTTGAGTTTTTCACTTTCGCACTCTGGCGGATTACTTGGGTTCTACAGGTCTTGGGATCTCTTCTTCTGTTCTTCTGGCTCACTCTTCTTTCTGACTTCTGAGCATTGTATGCTTCTCTTCTGTAGCATTTCTTTTCTGTAAATGCACTGAGATAAAGTGCCTACTTTTGTATATCTGGGATCTTGTACTCCTTGTGTTTGTTTGTACTCGCACTCAGTTATAAAGTGCCATGGGGGGTTATGATGTTTTTCCTTTTGTGCTCATCCACCTTTGTCAAGTGAGTGTACCTTCCATGACATTAGCCCATGCTGTGTGTCCAGAAGATCTATTCTTCTTCTTCGACACCGCCCTTTATCCTGTGCGTGTACTTCTCTTGCACTGTTGGTGTTCCTGATTCTTCTTCTTGCAGATGTTTCTGGCATTGCATTTCAGTGTTCCTGTCACCCCTCTCTCTGTTCAGCATTATGGGGGGTTCACCTGTTGGCTCTATTGCTTCCTTGGTTCGGTTGAGTGATCTACGTATTCAATTTTTGTTCCTATGTACTAGGCGGATGCAGTGGCTAGGCACCTATGCATTTCGGTGAGATGGTTCATCTACTATATAGACACTCATTCATTCCTATTTTGGAGGTCACCTCTTTGATTGATCAGCTCTTCAGACTTTGTCTTCTCTACCTGGTCATGCACTATTTCAGTGGGGGTTCCAGCAGTATTCTTCTGACAGTGTTTGCAGCTTCATGCTTCGGAGATGCTTCATGCTCTTTCTTGTTCCTTTCTTTGGGACATTCCCTAGATTGGAGGCTTTGTTTCCTTCATCTAGTTTATTTTCTTGTACTTGGGTTCCTGATTAGGCCTTGTTGCCGGGACCCATAGCTCTTTCATGCATTTTTGTTTTCATGCATCTTTTAGTCCTTAGTTGTTTAGCTTCTCCCTAAGTTACACTTAAGGGGGGGTGTTAGAGTAGTCATATTATAGCTAATAATTAATTTATTTAATTATTAGTCTATTATTCTCTACACTTAAGTTAGACTTAGGCATCTCATTATTCTTTAGGGTTTTCACCTTTAGGGTTGTGGTATCCTTTTATAAGGATTCCCTCTTTGTATTTCATATTCACTTATTGGATCATAATAGAGATTGCTCTTTGCATGTCCATAAGATGTCTCTGGCTTTTTGGCCTCCATGATTTTTCTTGCTTCTGTGCTTTGCTTCTTCCATGTGACAGGGTTATGCATGCAGGTGTTCTTGGGAGATTATTATTTCACCTAATCTAACATCTACCACCTTGACTTCCTTTGAGGGTACTTGTGTTGTAGGTGCAGTAGCTGGATACTTGTGTCTATTCATTAAGACCTTCTCAAAGGCTTTCTTTGTTTCTTTTGCAACTAATTCATAGTTCTTATCCATAATGTGCAAAGTCCTTGACTTGGTTCTGAGGTGTGGTTTTACCAGATCAAGCAATAGAGATTTCTCTTCTAAGGAACATACTGGAAGGGTATCATCTAGAATCTTTTCCCTTATCCTTAAATCCTCTTCAATGGCCTATCTCTTTTGGAATTCTAAGATATTCCATACATTATCAAGAATCATGGTCTTTAGTTCCAAGACTGTCTTCTTGAACTTCAACATGTGTTTGACTATCATTCCATGTATCTCTGATTTGTCTATCTCACTATATTTTTCATAAAACTTTTATACTTGATCAATTCTTCCCTCATCAATTATTCTTTCACTTAGCACACTGAGACTAGGTTTGAAACTTACTTTAGGAGCTGCTTGTGAGTTCTTTCTATTCCTTGTTACTCTTGAGGATGGATGACCAATGCTGATCTCTTTCTTCCTCTTCAGCATTTCCTTATACTCAGGAGGAGCAGTAAGGTCAATGGTTTCTTTGGGCGCAGAAGGAGTAACATCAGTTTTACCCTTCTAATCATCAGATTTTTGTATCTTCACCTTCTTCAACTTAGGATCATCTGATTCTACCTTTGTTGCATTTGCGCTTTCTAATTCCAAAGCAATATTTTGTTCCTTTCTTTTTCTAGGTCTGCTTGAGACACTCCATGAATTCTCAAGATCTCTGAGGTAACTTTAGCAACCTTTCTTTTAGTTGTTGCACTATTCAAGACTGCATCAACTTCTCTTGTTTTCTCTACATAGGTTCCCCATCTTGGCTCATAAGGTCTTTAGGGGCCGAAAGCAATACTTGTGCATATGCTTCTAGAATAGGCTCTTCCACTTCATATCCTAGTGGATCCACTTTGTTCTTGGTTCAACTGCCTCCATGCATGTTGTGTTAGTCTCAACCATGAAGCAAATAGTATCCTTGTATTTCTCAACAATGTTCTCTGGTATCCTGTACCTCATCTGCATTTTAACCCTGAATGTATTTAACTCTAGTGTCATGTAGTCCCTCAAAGTGCTCTCAGTACATGCCTTGAGAGGTATCTATGGCATTGTGGGAATGGTTTTGTCTAGATACAAATCAAATACCTTTCCAACAATATGGAAGTACATGTATATGATCAAAGATCCAAATCTGAATATCTTGGTCTTATCATGCTTGATTGACTTGATGTTGTCAATTAGTTGTGCCCACAAGATCTCACATAGGTTGAAATCTCCATTCTCATTTACAATTCTTATGGCTGCAAGAATTGTGGCCGCAGACACAATGTTTACCCTACTGGTGTGTTGAAACCTATATCCAAGTATTATAGACATCAATTTGATGTCATCTTGATCAATAGGCTTGATAGTCATACCACGCCTATCACTTCTAGATTTTCAATTCTATTCAACCTTCTTCCTTACATATTTTCCCACTGGAAGGATGGTGCCTATCCTTGAGAGGCCTATCATCTCATGAATTAGGTCACTAGTAATTCTGACTAGCACTTCACCTATCCAAAATAGGTCACCATGAATTCTACTTAGTAGAATCTTGATCCATTCTAATTCATAGAACTCATATGTCGTAGCATACTCCACTATAGGGTGATTATTCCACCGTGCATACTCATCCATGAAGGTTTTGTCTAGTTTTAACATAGTTTCCATGTGCACACTTAATCTGTCCAATCCAACTAGTTCTTTCTTACAGTAGATGTATGCCCTAATGTCCTCGACATGCATAATGCCCATAGGCATGCGGGAGAATGTCCCTTCTAGGTCATCTAGTGTGATTTAAATGGATGCCTCTTAAACACATATCTTTTCTTCTCTCCAACATCAAATACTATAGGAGTAGCCATCACTTACTTGTATAACGCTTCTTCAAAGGTTTCCAAGAGATTTTGAATCAGCATGATGAACTAGGGTTTTCGCAACCAATCAATTGCATAGCAAGTCACTTGATGGATCAAACTACAATACTTCTCAGTCAATTGCTAAGGCTCTTCTACTCTCCAATCACTCTCAATATGAATGCAATGAGAGATCTTCTATCTTTTGTGTACTTTAAAGTAAAAACCTACCACTAATGCTTGTCGTGTAAACCATGTTGTCACTTGAAATTTCTAACTTCTATTCTGAAAACATTTAGTTGGTGTGCTCTTGCACGAAGGTTCCTCTAATCTCCAAAAGCTTAAGTCCAAAGGAGCATACTCTGAGAGTGAGTATACCAGCCACGCAGGGGTCTAGAGCTAAATTAGCTCCCCCTATGACCTTGAGGGCCATCCATCCAGATGTAGAGGGTGCATCCATAGTGGATGCATCCAATACATAGTCATCAACCTTGTCCTTCTTTGCTTTTGACCAAATCAATCTCACATCCTTTGAAGCTTTCACAAAATTAACTTCTCCTTTGGGGTCCAAAATTGGTTCTTTGAGCTTTTTAGGGATTTCCGGACCTTGTGTCCTTGATCTGCAAAACTTGGAGATGTGTCCAGCCTTGTTACAAGAGTGACAAATCACTAGAGGCCTTATATTCATTGGCACATTGACATGAGTCACCATTTTTCATTATTTAGTTGAGTGACCATTGCAGTTACATATCTAACATGTAACATTCTGAGAGCTTCTTATATTTGACTTATTCTGATTTCTTTGATTATACTGAGTCCTGTTCTTTTGACTTGTCTTGCAATTTATAGCCCTATGACCAAATTTATTGCATGAATAACAATAACCATTGAAAGGTCTTACCTCTGTGCAATTCCTTGCTATATGTCCATGTTTGTTACATGCATAACAAGTATGGTCTACTGGTCTGTGCTTATTCTTAGGTGGTTCAATATGAGCCTTTGTCTGACTTCTAGTCTCCTTAGCATCTAAGGTGCCTTCTGGTGCTTTCATTCTTGCTCACATGTTGTCAATCTAATTTTGTGTTTCATTGTATCCAATGCAGCTAGTATCTCCTTTAGCTCTCCTTGCATACAGTTGAGATTCTATTAAATCAGAATTGGTGTGTAATTTATCAATGTGATTCTTAGCATCTTTTAATTCAGATTCCAAGAATTCTTTGTTGTTCCTTAGCTCCAAGATTTCCATGTTTTCTTGCCTCAATTCTTCATTTAGTTGAAGGTTCTCTTTGACCTATTCATCATAGACTTCCTGATTGTTAGTCAGCTTATCATCAAATTCTTCAAGTTGTTCTTTCAAGGATGTATTTTCTTCATTCAGCTTCTTGACCATTGTCCCTAGATCACTGGTAGAGCATTCTTTCAAATCCTTTCTTATCCTTTTGATGACTAATTGAGCATCACTGAGTTTTTCTTTTAGTTCTTCAATTTCTCTTTCAGATTTTTCCAGGTCTTCAAGAGCAGCTTCAAGATTTCTTTTCAGATGTTTCATTTCTACTTTTTCCATGATCTCCTCAAGTGGTTAAACTTCTTTGCTGAGGACTAGAGCTCTGATACCAATTGTTAGGAATGGGAACACTGAGAGGGGGGGGTGAATCAATGTTCACTGTATTTTATCTTTTCACTTAATCTTTAAAATGAACTTAAATGCTTATGTACAAAAATGAACATCCACATAAACATGAAACATGAAATCAATACATAACACCAATATGGTTACGGGGAAAACCAAATAGGTAAAAACCCCGATGGGAATTGACACCCACTAATATTTTGTACAAGTGTTTTGTGATCCTTGTTAGAAGATCCTTAACCCTATTAGGAGTTGCTTTACAATGTATTAAGTATAGTAGACCTTGTCAAGGGTCAAACCCTGTTAGGAGTCTTTTACAATAGTCCCTATTAGGGGAGTGGACGCACTCTCCTAGAGCTCACTACTCAAGTGGTGAAGGCTACAACCTTCTGATCTCAGATACACACTATATCTGCTGGATGAACTGTCACTATGACACTTCTTGTCAGATCAGTTCCTTTGATGCGCTGATGCTTTGACCTCTTGAAAAGCCCTAATACATCTTATATTCTCTTCGCATACTTATGCTCTACTTATCACAACTCTTTATTCACTTCCACACCAATTACAATGGGCACATCTCATAATTATATGCGCATACAAAATAAACAACTAGATCGGCCCTTAAACCTATTACATACAACACTTCCAATTGAATTGGCTCAAGCATGTTTACAAACAAACATATATACATGTTGGCAACCTAATTACAATAGGCACATAGCCTTTACATAATTATAATATAACCACAACTCAAAATGCTAACAGTCGGTTGCTTACTTTGTTCTTCTCTGGCACACACTGGCTGTGTAACTTCAACTGTCTATATCTTTCTCATACGTGCATATCTGATCATGTGCTCATAGACTAAGCATGAATATAGTCTAACCAACTTATCTGCCAAGGCACACACCATAACTCCATTGTATGCATGTGCGCTGATGCTCTGAGCTTCAAGAACTCTGTACACTTTCCAGTCTTCAACACTTAGCCAATTGTTTATCTTTCCATCAAGTGCGCTGACTCCAAGCTACTATATGACTTTGTTGCCATAATGACAACACTATACTAAGTCATATACATTAGTATAGCCAACTTGCCAACAATACCTACTAAGGCAGCACTAGTAAACATATCGGGTTACTTACCTATATTGGTGCAAGCCATTGATATTTCCACTCAAGGGAAACCCGAGGAATATACACCCATGCAATAGAAAGACACAACCGAGGGAAAGGGTGAAGAAGGAAAGAAGACAAATGATCCTGAAAGAAAAGAGGTAGAAAATAAAGAAGCTACAACTGAGGCAAATGTAGATGTTTCTTCAACTGACACAAGGTCAGAAGCCCAAGGACCTCAGACTGAGGGAATAGTCAAAGGGAAAGACAAGGAAGATAGTGTCTCAACCGAGCAAGAAAAGTCTAATCCAGAGACAAAAGCTCTAATACCATATGGGAAATCCCCAATCTCAAGCACACAGGAGAAGAAGAAAAAGAGAAAACATGGGTAAGGGTCCAATCACTTTAGATGAGATCATTGAAATTCCTACATGTGAACAAGGAAAAATAATTGGTTGCCACCCCTAAGATTTCAGTTATAGAAAAAAAAATTGATATGCATGCACAAGTCAGTTTAGAGTAGATTTCTCTTGAGAATATCAAAGAGGAATGGGAAAACCTCTTGGCCACCCTACAAAAAACCCATCAAAACATATTTGAAAAATTGTAATTATTTTTGGCATTATTTTCAAAAAAGGGGGAAATATATGTATATATATTCTTGTATGTACTTTACACCAAGAGCATGTCCAAAGGGGGAGTTCGCATAGTTCACACATTTTTTGGTTTACAAATTTTTGTAGTCAGTATATACATAATGTTTTTGATACTAATGTCAAATTGGGAGAATTTTACTACTATGAGCATTAAGAATTGTCATTAGTATCAATCATTCATAAAATTGGTAAAGGAGACAAGACAGGATAGTCAGTCAACACACAGAGCCTAAACACCGAGAAGAATACAAGGAAGAATGCTATGCTAATGGAATACAGTTTTGACCAAGTACTCATACTGAGTCAGATGGTTACTGAGTACTAAGAAAAGTAGTCACCGAGCATTCATATGTACCAAGCACCATTTAAATACCGAGTGATGAATGTAGTGTACACCGAGTGAAATAAGAAATGACATAGCAGTTTGAAATGGCACAAACTACAAGGTGAATGGTTTACATTGATTAGAAAATAGTTTACCAAGATCAAGATGAAATTAAATATGGATGTAATCATTTAATGATTGATGATTCCTATGTAAAGATGATCTAGGTTATTCATTTGAACTATTGATCTTAGGTTTTCTAAGATAGTATCAAAACCCTAATTAGGTCAAATCATTTTGATAAAAATATTGTATAGATGTCATTTTGACAATGTATTACACATGAAGTAGTCGCCATTGGGATACATCTGAAGATCTAACGGGATTAAGTATGAAGCATTGACAGAGTATATAGTTTGTCAAAAATAGAAGGCTACGTAGCAGTATTCAGAGAAGAAATCAATCACATTGAGGTGATAATAGATAAGTACATATCAAATTTGAAATCAAGCAAGATTATTTGTTTTCTACAGATCAATTTTATTGTTACCTTTTAAACATTGTAGCAGATTTAAATCTCTTAACAAAGTAGACTTTACAGTCTTTTGTAAAATCTCTTAACTGGGTGCACACTTAATTGTGTTCCTAAAATCCTCTAAGCAGGTAGATGTAGCTGATCTTTTTGTTACTCCTAACAGGTTAATATCACCAGATGTGATCAAATCTTTGTAGCCTTAACCAGAAACATTATTTAATACAGTAGTGAAGCTTTTTGGGTTCCATCCCCACCATAGTTTTTACCTTCTAACAAGGATTTTTGTGATACCAAAATACATGTGTTATGTGTATGAAGTTTCATGTTTGCATATTTGATTATATTATATGCATTTACATTTTGGTTATGTTATTGGATATATGGTAAATGTAAATGATATTGTTGGTTAATGAATTGCATGTTTACAAAGATTTAATTGAAATTTTTTAAGTGCACTGATTCACCCCTCCCCTCTCATTACACACCTTTCCATAATTCCAACAACCTCATCAGATCTTGTTTTCCTACTCGGAATCTCTTTGTTCCTTCTTCACTACAACAGTCGGTGACTCTTCTTTTCTTCAATTTTTCAGTCATTTGTTCATACAAATTCATCCTCTATATACATAATTTTTGCCTCTTAATCTCCTCTATTACATTTTACCTTAATCAATATTAACCGTCCAATTCATTATACCTTAAATATGGATCTCGATAACACATTTTCTTTTCACCTTGGAACTTGAGCTTTTCTAGAAACTTGTTCCTTCTCTTTTTGTCATTTAGATCTTGTCGTAGATCTTCTCCTTGAATTTTCATAACCGTATATCTTTTGTAACTAACTTTCCTTTTCATCATGATCATCCAGCTCATCATAGCTAATCATTAAATGTTGATTTAATTCTTATTTAATATATGTTCCTTGCTCGGTGTCCTTCATCAGTATTTCAGTTACCTTTTCTCGGTGCCTAAAACTTTCTTGATTGGTGCCTTGAGTTACTTTCTCTTTACTAAGTGACCTTCCTTTTACCTTTTACCTTACCAAGTGACTTCTCCTGCTTAGTAGCCAAAAAAGTTGATTACCGACTTGTTAAATATTCATTACCATACTTTACCGACTTAACATAGTCATATGCTAGGTAGAAAAAAATTATATCAACATAATATTAACATTATCCAAGCTGTATTAGTTGCCCATTTAAGTTCTTCAACTCCATAACATCTCATTTCTTTTCTCCTTAACTCATTCATCTTATATCATTACCGAATGATATGGAAACATAATATAAACCAGAAATCAATTACTTGACATCAATGACAAGACAATAACTAATCTAACTTTTTTATTCTCTTGTTTTCGTCTGATCTTGATCGGTCTTCATCATCATCATCATCATCATTAGATAATCAATCTTCAACATTACAATCAGTTATAGTAACAATCTCCCTCTTTGGCATTGATGGCAACACTGACAAATTTAATGTTCAACTGATGATGGCACACTTCACTATCATTTATATACAGTACTCCCTCTGAGTAGTGACTTCTCCTTTGCTTGATCTTCCTTCTATAATTTCCTTTCTTATTCCATTTGTTTTATTCATTGGTGCATTAGCAACATTCTCCTTTGTATTCAGCAATCATCAATGATATTCTCCCTTTTTCATATATTCTCTCATCAGTTAATCAACAACATTCTCCTTCTTTGTATTCAGCAATCATTAATGATATTCTCCCTCTTTGACAAAAATGCCAAAGAAACATAAACTTCTCAAATTATACCTCAAGTGTATATATTTTCTATTACATTACATGAATATCCTTCACACCTTCATGACTTGTAAAGAGTGAACACTAGCATCAACTCACAAAATAGATATTCTAATGAGTCCCTTAATTGATGCAGTATTCATCTTGACTTAATGCACATTAGATAGGGTAAGAACCCCTAAATTACCTCAGAGATACTCAAAAGCATCCTTCGGTAGTGGTTTGGTAAATATGGTAGCTACTTGTTCTCTAGAATTCACATACTCCAATGTTGCATGTTTATCTTTTACTTGTTCTCTCAAGTAGTGATACTTAATAGATATATGTTTTTGTTTTTGAGTGCATCACCAGATTATTTGATATGTTAATAGCACTCGTATTATCACAATAAATTGTAATTGGATCAATAATCTCTTCATGCATACCTTCCATTAATTGTTTGATCCATACAATGTTAGAAAAATTCATAGCTACAACAACATACTCTTCTTCAGTAGTAGATTGTGAAATACAGCTCTATTTCTTGCTTAACCATGTCACCAATATTTCTCTTAAAAAGAAATCTCTACCACTAATGTTTTTTTTGTCATCAATATTTCCTGCCTAGTCAGCATCATTATATACTTTAAGATCAAAATCTCCTCCCTTTGTGTACAATAGACCAAAATCTTCAGTCCCTTTCAGATATCTAAATATCTTTTCTACTAGACATATGTGTCTTCTTTGGGTTTACAAAAAACCTTGCAACTATACCAACTGTATGTGAAATATCTGATCTACTATGTACAACATACTGTAGTTTACCAATCATGGATTAGTAAAGTGTCTCATTTACTTCCTTTGTGTCATTTTCCTTTGAAAATTTATAACTATCCGACATCGGTGTTCCAACCGGTTTTGATTCTTCCATCTTGAAAGTCTTTATAATTTCCTTAATATACATATATTGAGTTATGTAAATCCCATCCTTAACTTGTTAAATTTGAAGTCCAATAAAGAATTTAATCTCTCTAATCATAGACATCTCAAATTCCTTACTCATTTCCTCAGCAAATGATTTAGACATTATCTCATTTCCAAAAAATATAATGTCATCAACAAATATCTCAGCAATCAAAATTTTATCAGAACTATCACATTTCAAGTATAAACGGTTGATCACTAGTCCTTTCAAATCCAATCTTAGCTAAGTAAGAGTGCAAATTTCATACCATGCTCGGGGTGCCTGATTCAATACATATAAAGTTTTGTGTAGTTTGCAGACCATATCCTTATTTCTTTTGTGAACAAATCCATTAGGTTGTTCAATGTAGACTTCTTCTTCAAGAATTCCATTTATCAATGCAAACTTAACATCAATTTGATAGACTTTGAATCCTTTATAAGCAGCATATGCAAGCAATATTCTTACACCTTCTAATCTAGTAACAAGGGAAAATGTCTCACCATATTCAATACCTTCTTCTTGTGCATACCCTTTGCAGACTAATCTTATTTCTGATCACATCTCCTTTCTCATTAAGTTTATTTCTGAAAATCCACTTTGTTCCTATCACATTCTTGTCCTTAGGTCTCGGTACTAGTAACCAAGTGTTATTCTTTTTAATCTGATCTTTTTCTTCTTTCATAACATTCATCCAATCTGCATTCTCTAGTGCATCTTTGACTAATATTGGCTCAAATTCAAAAATTAAACATATGTTACCTTTCAACTTACTTATTTTCATGACTCCTGCTTTATTGTCTCCAATTATTCTTCTCGGTGAGTGGTGTCTTCTCACATATTTTGCTAATATAGGTTCATCGGACTGTTCATCAATGTTTTCATCTCTCAGTAGAGGCTCATCTTTCTCATCGATTCCTTCTTATTGATGCTCGGTTGAATCAACTGAATTATGTTCTTGTACATCAATAAATCTTTTGTAATCATCAAGTTCCTTTTTTTTATCCTCTTCATTCCTTTTTGTAAATTCATCAATTTTCACATTTGCATTTTCAACAATTTTATTAGTAGCTAAATGATCAAACATTTATATGCTTTTCTCTTTGATGAATAACCTAGGAATATACCTTCATCTTATTTTGAGTCAAACTTTCCACTTCTATCATATTTCAACATGTAACACCTACATCCAAAATTTTTAAAGTAACTTACATTTGCTGTGTGACCAAACCAAATTTTATAGGGTGTCTTGTTTGTACCTTTCTTCAACTATACTTGGTTGAGAGTGTAAACTACAGTATGTATGGCTTCTCTCTAGAATTTTTTTG
This sequence comes from Chamaecyparis obtusa, assembly GCA_027943335.1. NCBI lineage: Eukaryota > Viridiplantae > Streptophyta > Pinopsida > Cupressales > Cupressaceae > Chamaecyparis > Chamaecyparis obtusa. The sequence continues at coordinate 699,567 of BSBK01002002.1, forward strand.
CAACCTTTTTGTCAATCAACAAAGTTCCAACATAGTCAATGATAGATCTATTCCTTCTCTCGCCTATCCCAATTCGTTATGGAGTCCTCAGTATAGATACTTGTCTCTTGATTCCATGCTCATTGCAAAAGACAGTAAATTCATTAGAGATAAATTCACCTCCTCTATCAGATCTTAAGTACTTGATCTATTTACCTATTTATTTTTCAACTCTTTCTTTATAGCACTTAAACATTTGAAATGCATTAGACTTTTCTTTTAGAAACTTAACAGACATCATTCTTGAATAATCATCAACAAAAAAAATGAAACAATGATCTCCATAATAGCTTTGAACTCTCATAGGACAACAAAGGTCAGTGTGAACCTATTCCAAAATACCATTGGTAGAATATGATTTTCTTGAAAAACTTGACTTATTCATCTTGTACCAATCTGACATTTCTTGCACATCACTTTATCAGGTTTGCATAATTTTGGTAGAATTCTGACTCTACTCTTCTTACTTTGATCATGTTATCAAAATTCACATGACAGAGTCTCTTATGCCATAGCCATACATCTTCAGTTTCAAAAAACAAGAAACTCTTTGCATCAGTATCAAGATAAAATAAATTACCTCTTGATTGTCCACCAGTTCCAATTAGATCTCCATCAGCACCATAGATCTTCACCTTTCTATTCCAAAATTCTAGTTGGTGGCTAGTATTGTTCAGTTGTGCAACACTTAGCAGATTATAGTTTAGTCCTCTAACCTATTATGTATTATTACATTTCATCTTTTCATTCAATATAATGGATCCTTTACCTTTCAAAGGACATGGAGCATCATTTCCAAATCTGACAAATCCTCCATCATATTCTTCTAGGTTCTCAATCTTATCAATATCACCAGTCATATGATGTGAACATCGACTATCAATAATCCATGGGTTTAGTTTACTTACATGAGAAACAAGTGCTTTTTCATCTTCATATGTTTCTTCATCTAAGTCTTCCTTTACTACAACATAAACAACTTCACATCCTTCTTCAGTATCATCAGATTCATCATCAGTTACACCTTCCTCAGCTAAGTAGCAAGACTTCATATCGGCCTTAAAATCTCTAAATCTTCGGTGTTGGTTGTCTCTTTTGTCATTCTTATCATTCCTGTCATTGTCAGGACATCTAGATGCAATATGACCAATCTTATTACAATTGAAACATTTCAATGGTAACTTGCTTTTATACTTTCCTTTGCCTCTACTTAGTTTGTTAGCCAACAGTGCTTCTAATTCTTCTTCTTCTTTTTCTTCAGTTAGGATACTATCATAGTCATTTCCATGTAAATTAATGTGATTCTCTCTTTCTCTTCTTGATTGTCCAATGCTCATAGATGACTTGAAGGTAGTTTCAATAATCAGTATACTATTATCATAATTGCTTAGCTCAAATACAGTCAGCTTAACAATTAGGACTTCAAGGGTAACAACATTATTCGATATAGATCTTAATTCATGAATAGAAGATACTCTAATAGCATACTTAGAAGAAAGAGTTCTCAATATTTTATTTACCACTTATTCATTGGTCAAAGTTCCACCAGCACCTCTAATGGCACTTACAACTTCCTTAATTTTGTTATTGTATTGTGTGATGTTCTCTTCATCCTTCATTCTCATTTCAACATACTTTCCTCTGAGACTATCAATCTTATCTTTTTGTACATGTTGATCTCCTCCATAGATAAGTGTAATCTTGACCCACACTCTCTTGAATTAGCACAATTCCTAACATCATTAAATTCAGCATCGAAGAGGGAAGAAGAAATCTCTATCATTACTGAGTTACTTTCCTACTTTTCTCTCATCTGATCAACTATCAAAGGTCCAGTAGGTGGTAGAGTGTATTCATTATCCAATAGATTTAGTGCAGATTCTCCAATCCAAGATAGATACAATCTCATTATTCTTTTCCATGTTGAGAAACTTTCCTTGTTCAGCTTAGGTACTTCTCTCTTATACATCTTTCGATCTTTTACTCAAGTCTTTTAAACTTATCTCTTCAGAGTACTTGTCTCTGATACCAATTGTTGGATTACAGGGAGGGGGGGTGAATCAGTAATCCTTGATTCCAAATACCTTAAAAACTTTTCTCTGATTAACTCTGTAGCATCTCAGTTAAACAAATTTTACTATTTACTAACAACAGTAAATAAACTTTAACAATCAATAAATCACTCACACAAATCATTCACAACATGTAACACCAATATTTAACGTGGAAATCCAACTTTGGGAAAAACCACTATGGGAATCGTCACCCACTAAGAAAATACTCTTCTAAAGTAAACTCGATTAAGAGATAATCTTGTTAAAGATTACAATACACACTTTTATGTGTGACCTGGTCAAGGGATTTACCTTAGATCTGTTAGGAGTGGCCTTGTTAGAGGGCTTCAAACACTCTTTAGAATGTTACCTTTTTCAAGGATTTTACAATAAGACTGCTAAGTCCACTTTGTTAAGAGATTTCTCTATTACAAATACTATTAAGCAACATTAAATAAATTGACTTGTAGATTTGCAACTATCTTTGTATAATCAAATCTTTTGTGCGCTCTTCAATATTCACTTCAATTCTTCATTATCCATTGGCTTCAACACTTCATCAAATCTTGCTTTCACACTCAAAATCTCTTTTTTCCTTCTTCACTACAATAGTTGGTGACTCTTCTTTTCTTCAATTTTCCAACTATTTATTCATAAAAATTCATCATTTATATAGACAATTTTTGCTTCTTAATCTTCTCTATTACATTTTCCCTTATCAATCTTAACCGTCCAATTCATTATACCTTGAATCTAGATCTTGGTAACACATTTTCTTTTCAGCTTGGAGCTTGAGCTTTTCTAGAAACTTGTTCCTTCTCTTTTTCTCATTTAGATCTTGTTGTAGATCTTCTCTTTGATTTTTCATAACTATAGATCTTTTGTAACTAACTTTCCTTGTCTTCATGATCATCTATCTCATCATAGCTAATCATTAAATGTCGATTCGGTCCTTATTTAATATATGGTCCTTGTTCGGTGTCCTTCATCAGTATTTCAATTACCTTCTCTTGGTGCCTAAAAAGTTCCTTCTCGGTGCCTTGAGTTCCTTTCGCTTTACTGAGTGACCTTCCTTTTACCTTTTACCTTACCAAGTAACTTTTCCTACTTGGTAGCCAAAATAGTTTTTCTTACTGACTTATCAAATCTTCATTACCATACTTTACCAACTTAACATTATCATATGTTAGGCAGAAAAAAATTATATCAACATAATCTTAACATTTTCTAATTCGTATCAGTTGCCCTTTTAAGTTCTTCAACTCCATAACATTTCATTTCTTCTTCTCCTTAACTCATTCATCTTATATCATTACTGAATGATATGGTAACATAATATGAACTAGAAATCAATTGTTTGACATGAATGACAAGACAATAACTGATCTAACTTTTATATTTTCTTGTATTCTCCTGATCTTGGTCGGTCTTCTTCATCATCATCAGATAATCAATCTTCAACATTAGTATCAGTTATAATAACAATATACATATATATATACATACATATATATAATTAAAAAATATTTTAAGTTAGTTTATTTTATAAAATAATTTAGATTATAAATAATTTATCACACCTTTTTTAAAAATACATCATTTTAATTATGCTTATAAGTTTTGAATAAATGTCCTAAAAAATTATTTAAAAAATTCATACCTAGACGAATTAATATACTATCCTACTACATATTGTCACATCGAAATCCACCTATCCTAAAACTAACGATTTGTTATTTTCAGTTTATTAATAAGAGAATGTAGATTAAAGTCATGCATGCTAAGCTAGAGATCAAACACTAACATTAGCAATGTTACACTAAAAAAAGTTCAACAAAGTGCAGAAATTTATGATGATAAACATGAACATTACTAATGTCATTGTAACAAAAAAAACTAGAAAGTTCAGGAATTTATGGACATAAATATTAAAGTTAGTAATATTACGGTAAAAAAAAGCTCTACAGAAATTTCTCATGAGATTTGTGAATAGAGTATACTTATGGTAGAATTCTCTAATATATATACAAGTGTGTACTGGGTGAATCTTCACCATCCTACAATCTCCCCTCTACCTTTTCCATCCTTGCATTTTCTTTTTGTGTTATGGTATGTTGAAAATCATTAGTGTATTTGTATAGTGTTTAAATTTGGTGCATTGTGCATCATTGCTATGATTGTTTCAGAAATAAATGCAAATGAGAACTCTGATTGATTTTTTGCGGGAAAAAAGAATGGGTGTTTTTTAATGGTGTATAAATTGTTATTAGTATTTTTTTTCCCCTAAAATCGATTGTTTATGAGAGTTAGTGGCTCAAATTTTAGTACACAAAATGAGTAGATCAGAAGATAGAAGATGGTACAAGGGTCAAGTTTAATTTAAGTAGTTTGTTTGAAATTATAGAATAGGTATAAAATTAAGAAGTATATCAAGGCCAACCTCAAACATCACACACTAAGGGAAACATTAAGCTTGGAAAAAGTAAGTCAACTTTGACTATTTAACACTTTTAATCTAGGAGTTACTTGTTAGTGTATGATGTTTACAGTTGAAGTATCAAACATGTGAATAGGCCAATGAATAATGATTTCTAGTGCAAGAAAGTATCTAATTAGATCAGAGGTTCATTAAGGATATCACATTAATTGATCAACATCCTTCCATCAGGATTAATCAAGAAATTTCTAAGTGGTTAGAAGAAATATAAGGGTAGTTGGTTACAACAATAACTAAGTGTCGACTAAGCATTAAAGAATTGTTAATCGACCTATGAGATCAGCTATTATATTCAATTGACACCAAATCATCAACCAAGTAGTTATTGAATAAACTAGTCTTGCCTATAACCAGCACACTACTAATCAAAAGATTAGTTATCTAATGAACAATGATTCTAAGGAGTAAAACAAGTCAATTTGAACAAAGGATATCACCAGTGATTACCATAAGATATAATTTTTTCAAGTAAAAAATGGTTACGAGAAGATTAAGAAGATATGTGACCCATTGAACGCAAAGGATGACACCCTTTTGATTTGGGAGATATAAGAGAAAGTCACAAACATATCCAAGCAAGGATCAAATAGGAAGGGGAATGAAGTATATTGGCATTAATGAAAGGAATAGATTTCATATAATAATTATTTCTAAGGGAAGAATATTGGGCGTCAATGAGAAAAGATATAATAGTCTGTATTATAGGAATTAGAGAACAAAAGAATTGAACGTAAATATTCTGGGTTCACATGACAAATTTATATTTTTGTAGAAAGTAATGATAAATTAAACAATGATGATAATTATACATTACATTGAATTATATTATACATTGAAGGGTTGGGATGGAGCCACATGGTTCTTCTTTTCTTTCTCTTTTATCTCCTTCAACTTCTTGATGAATTGATTAATGGTAATGTCAAAGTCTTTATTTGTCGTTGGTTTTCTAGAAGTGAATGTTGGAAATCTAATATGGGAAGTGAGATACTGAGAGTGGGGGTGAATCAGATATCTACTATTAATTCAACTTTGACATAAATTTCACTTGCATATTATAAACATGAATATTAATACTGAAATAGATCTAACAATCTAATCTTCATCCATGAAATTGAAACATAACACAGAGATTTTGGTTACCCATAAACCCTTGAAAGGTAAAACTAGGGTGGGGATGACACCCAAAAATCTTCACTACTGCAGTATTAAAGTTTCCCTGTGAGGGGTTTGCCTTGTTAAGAGCTTACAGATTTATACAATCTACCTTGGTAAAATGAATTAAACTTGCAACAAAGTAAGCACTCGGTTAAGAGATTTACATAAGCCTGTGAGGACCACTCTATTAAGATATTTACCATGATTCACCTGCTAAAATGTCTCAGTACCTGATCCTTTGGTTTTCACTATGATGATGATAACAAATCTTGTCCTTCCAATACTAGTTTGTTCTCCTCAATCAAATATATCTCTATTCTGCCCTTCACTGCTTTTCTCGGTCACTCTGACTGACCTTTGCCTATATCAAAATACTTATTTATTTTGTATATGAGATCACCTTCATTCCATTAATACACACACATACTACATTTTAGGGTTTAAGATCTCATCTTATATAGACAACAAAATAACCTCCTAGATCAAGACCAACAATCTAGATTATCTACTTATGATGCGCATTCCCTAAATCTGATAGGCTACATAGCTTACATAGGGATTAATGATTACAAATTTAAGGCATAATCACCTCTATGATTCCCTCAACAAACATTAAATATTGTATAGATGTCAGACAAAAAAGTTTACCTAAGTTTTTGTGCCATTACAAATACATATGTCAAATCTAGCTTGCTCGGCATATGAAGTCTCTAACACTCAGCATTATTTGTTCTTCATATACTAGTGCTTGACACTGACACTTCCATACAACTCGGCATAAAATACTCAGCTATTACTAAAGTACTCAGTGACCACTATCTTTCTTGATAGTAACTACTGCTTGATAAATGTATAAGTTACAAGTCTAGACATAACTCGGCCTTAACATGATGACTCGGTCGCAGTGATGACCGACCAACATTTCCTAGAAAATGACTAAGTGTTATACACTAACGGACAACAAAACTTAGGGATCAACAATCTCCCCCTTTAACATTAGTGGAAAAAATACTTTTTCATGACATTTACATTACAACAAGAGTACTTAGTAATATGATTACAATAGTATGTCATACCTTTCTATTATTCTCATTGTATTTTCTTTGTATGTGACATTTCATTTCCCTTATTCATTTCATGTCATTTCCCCCATTTCTGCTATTCCTATCATGGCATGTCATTTCCCCCTTGTTTTTGTCACTTGAAGTTGCTACGGTGCGGGGGTATTGAAATATTTATCCAAAAATGGTTTATGGAGCTGCATTATCATACATGATGCATTGTCCCATCCTTACTTGACAGACTCCAAAACATGTGTCTTTATTTCTAGCTCAGCAGCTAGATCAACTAAGCTTTCGACAATAGAGAGATTAGGATATCTCTATACTAACTCATTTGTCATTTCTAATTCCTTCTACATAACCTCCAAATGATGTGTTAACATCATTTGTATGGAAATTATCCTTTCTCTTATTCATCCATCATTAGCCATCAACTCAGCTAATCTTCCTTGGACATGAAGTAACCTAGTAAAGTGAATGGAGTTCGAGCTTGCATCCATGCTAAATGAATGACCAATAGACTTCAAATCTAATTGCAGCTTATCAATCAACTCGTGATTGTCCTTAGTGAACTCTTCTACATTACATAACTTCTTGTACAAAGAATGAACATTCATCACAACTTCCTCTAAGTTAGTCACTAAGGCAGAAAGTTATACATGTTTTACTGTTATTTCAGTGGGAACCTTTTCAAGTACTTTGGTCTCAAACTTTCTATCAGACCACTGCATGAGTTTTTCATTTTCCTCATTGTCACCACTATTCACCTTCTTAACAATTTCAACTAGTTGATCCAAGATATGTGTTGAGTCATTCACATCATCCATTTCAAAAGCTTCAATAAATATACCTTTAATCTCTTGCAAAACCTATTTTTGTTGATGCTCTCTTCTTAACTCTTCTTGATTTCTCTTCTTCTTCAAGAGATCTTGTAATATCTGCATTTTCTCATAAGTTAATTTATCATTGTCCCACTTAGGAATCACTATAACTTCATTGAGTGTAACTTGTGTTCCTAGAGATTTCTCATTTTTCTTTTGTGATTTATTCTTCGGTGTATTCCCACTCGGCAACTGTATTAGAGATTTTATGGCCTCTTGTTCCTTAGGCTCTAGTTTTTCCTTTGATATCTCTTCTTCAGTATTCTTCTTTTCCTCCACATGAGGACTTTTTATTAATAATGCAGACTTATCTTCTTGATCTTTGAGACTCTCATCTTCTTGTTCTTTCTTTTCCTCCTCGACAGGTGCATTCTAAGTTGTGATTGCTGACTTGTCATGTTTCTCGATACTGGTACTCTGTGAGACTTGTGGTTCAACTGTGACCGTATAAGAGCTTATAGGTGTAGTTTCCATAGTTGATGTGCTCTCAATCCTTGGATAGTCTTATACCTAAATTAATACAGAATTGGTGCTCAATAGAAACTTATCTGAGGCTGCCTCGGTAAGTATTTGACTCTTAATTTCTTCCTAAGTTAATACATTTGTTTTGATTGGGGTATCCTCGGTGATATCCAAAATTGTGATCACATCCTTTGATTCACTAACTTTTGCCTTATGTCCACCCTCTTCCTCTAAATTATGAGCTTCATTAATGTCTTCCTTATTGTCTAGCTCTACTTTACTGGATGTACCTTCACCCGGTTGTGAACTCTTCTCAATTATCAATCCAAAAATGATTTTCCACAACCTAGTGCTTTGTTGAACAATATCTTCAACCTAATGTTGTAAAATAGAATAGGCCTGGAGCTTGGGTACAAACCTATTCCTATACTGCTCCATATGCTTCTTTATGTACTATGGGGATAGATGTGGCATGAACTGTGCTAGTGTACTCTACCTTATCTATTTTTATGTCATCATGGATCACTACCATTTTTTATCAATTCTTTTATATAGCTCTTAAAGGATGAGATTCCCCATCTGTAAAGGTGTCATCTTGAATGTACACAACATTTATAGCATTTACTCTTCTACTTTCTCTTTTTCATCACTGTTTAGCTTATCAATTTTTATTTGTTTGAAGTCTGCTAATCCAACAATGCTCTTAATATTGTGGAATATTTCATCCACAGTCAATTATCATCTTTATGATGATGCTTTCACCTTTGTATTCTTATCAATATCTGTCTCTTCATCATCATCATCATATTTCTCCAAGAATAACTTCCTTCTTGGTTTCTTCCTGAGCTTTTCTCGGCACAACCTTAGTTTGTACTGGTTTCCTTTTTCCTCATGCTGGTGTCTTTTTCTGTGGCTTGGAAATTGTGACAGTAGAAGATTCCCTAGTTCTTGGTCTAAGTACTACGGGAGGAGTGGGATTTTGTTTTTGTGATTTCCTCTTGCTAGGCTCAGAAACTGATGCCTTCTTTCCCTTCTTTGGAATTCCAATCTCCTCCACATCACTTCCTTCAGAATCACTAGTATTATCTTCTCCTATCCCTTGTATTAGTTAAAGAGGTGAATTTTCCTCTTCTCCTTCTCCTAGCATCCTCTCTAGGTTATTAACTAGTTTCTTCCTCTTTCTCTCCATTTTTTTCAACTTCAACCCCATATTTATCTTAGACTTAGCTTGTTCATAAGTCCCAAAAGGTTTAGCCTTCTTATCAATTTCCTCAGCTAGTAAGGCAGTTATGGTTATTGTTGTCTCGTCTACATTGACCTCATAAGGTAATGGCCTAAGCCATGATACTCTTGGTATAACAGCCTAAGCATATGTATAGTAGGTATCCACTAGGAAACATATGTCATTGTAGTGATTCTCTACTAGTGATATAGGGATCCTACTCCTCTTTCTTGTTTTCTTTTTTAATTCTACAAAATAACTATCCATAACACTTTCAAAATTGTCTCCTAACTGATCAACAAACTCATTTATCTACTGGGTGATTAGTCGGTCCTTATTCCATACAATATCTCCAATGGTAGGGAAACTATTCTGAACATAGAAGAATAAACAAGTGAGCAGAGAACTGAACTTACACATTGAATTCTTAGCTTTTCTGATTGAAGTGAGGTTCTCAGCAAGCTGGGTCAATTACAGCTCGGCAAGATCATAAGTGTGATCTTTCTTCACCATCTTCCATGCTTGGTCAAGTGCAATACAGGGAACACTATCTAACCTGCTAGACTGGTATAATTTGTGAGCAATTGAGCTCACTGAAAAATCTATTTCCAGATCAGTGATTGTGGATATAGTCATCCCTCTTTTATTCCACACTGCCTGAGTATTTATTTGTTTAATTTCTTTACTCTGGCATCTCATTATTTTCTTCCATGTTAGACTAGGGTAACCGATGACTTGGTGTATCATATCCTTAGTAATCTCAAGACCGTTCCATCCTCCAACCATATCTTCATATCATGAACTATGCTTAACACAATTTCAATCCATTCAACTTAAAGTTTCTTAGGAAATCAAGGGCATGCACTAACCCTTTCTCGGCAATTTTTTGATGTTCATCCTTCAACACTCTGTTGTTGCATAACTTTTCATATGCCTCCCTAAGCTCATAATCTCCTATTTCTCCAATTTTACACATGTAGCATGAGCATACATCATTGAGCATCAAGTCCTTCGGTGAAATTGATGGCAGGGCACCCATGAGATCTCCCTTCATCGCACTTTCCAGAACTAATTGAAATTTTGGTGGTTTTCACGCATCATTCCTTACAAGTTGAACATTTAACACTTCCTTTCCTTGCTTCTTAGTTGTAGAAAATGAAGTAGATGTCATATCTCTAAAATCTAGGGTTCAAATTATGAATTTGAGATACTCGGTAATACCTTGTTAAACAGTCCTTTTGATGTTTTCTGATGGCACACTATAAAGATCTAAATGCAAATTTCACTTAGCACAAATAGCTCTAGTTAATTGCCTTGAAATCTCTCTACAAGTTCTCAAATTGCTGGTGAAATGAGAATAAATGGTAACATTTGGCTTTATAGTCTTCAAACAGTCAGATTAGGGCTTCATTAAATGATTCATACATTGAGTAGGTGTATACAGTTGTCTCAGCCTTCTTATGTCAACTTGATTATCATGTACTCAGTCAATACTACCATTTAGTTTCAGCTTGGTACATATCACATCTCGTCTATCACAGGAGCTCGGCATACATTGAGTGACTAGGTCACTATGGACTTAGATACTGACGCCCGGCATCAAATGTGCAATATGACTTCTTTCTTAGATCTATCCTAATGCATCTTAATTTATGCAGATATGGACTTTAACATATCAAATGTCAAGAACTGATGTAAAATAAATCATTAGAAGATTCAGTTCCTCACATACCTTCTTTGCTTAGTTTGAAGTAGTAGGATCACCTGATCCATTGGATTGCATGACCTCAGGTTCACTGGCTCCACTACTGCTTGCTTCTTCTTTCTTTCTCCATGTCTTATTCAACTGGTTCCTTATCATGGTCTCTTCATTTATGACTTGTTCATTACTCGGTGCATGTGCTCTATAGTCTCTTTTTATATGACCAATCTTATTGCATTTGTAACAGATCAAACTTCAACTCATCCAACTCTTGGATTTTCCTCTAAAATGTGTCTTCAAATAGTTTACTCCAATGTGACCATATTCTCCATAATAATGATAACTATACCATGTGTTGTAGTCCCAATTGTATGTGTTACCTTTCCTAGGTGCTTTATTATGCTTATTGGATGTCCATTTAGCTTTGCATCTACATTCTTGTGCTCTATGACCATATTCTGACAGTTAAAACAATGTCCTTGAAATCTAGGTGGGGTAGGTGGATTACTGACCTTTGACCTGCATTCATGTGCCTAATGTCCATGTTTCTTACAATTAAAACAATTTCCAATGAACTTTTTTTTAATATTGGGCTACCATTCTTGCTTATACAGATGTTCATTGTGTGTCCTAGCTTTCCACATTGATGGCATGTGGGTTTCTTTTTCTTTGACTTTGTATTCTTTTTTTCTCCACTCTTTGATGATTCTCCTTCTTTAGTGGATGAGAAGTGCTCATCATGTCCAAGTCCAAAAGTATCAATGGATCTTCTTGGTGACCTCAACCGTTCTTCACAGTATTTCACATCTTCATTTGGTTTGTTCATCCTTTCATTGAGTTCCTTTTCAGATCTTAGTTCATTCTTCAGTTGACTATTCTCTGATCTCAAATTTGTGATTTCCATATCTTTTATGCTCAACTCTTGATTAGAAAGTAGTAGTTTATTCACCATGTCCAATTGATTGTTTGTCAGCATTTTCATGTCACATGTCCTTTCATCAAGTCTTATTAACATTTTTCTTTTGTCTTCTTCAGTCATTTTCTTGTCTTCTTCATCTTTCTTTTTTTGTTCAATTACTTCACAAAGTCTTACTGATTGAATTTCTTGTTCTCTCTTTAAATTTATGATGTCTTCACCTAGTATGTTATTTTTATCTAGCACATATGTTATAGATTTTTCACTTTCAATGGGATTTCCATTGTCAAATAGACCGTTAGTATCCTCTTCTTGATATAGTCTATCATTCTGTTGAATTACCAATTCTTTCCTTGTGCTTAAGGATTTCTTCAATTCACCTCTGGCTACTTCAAGCTGGTGTAATGAAAGCTAAATGTCAAACTTCTGATTCTCTATGATCTTTCCCAACTTATAGACCTCCATCTCCAAGACCTTAACTCACAAGTGATTGGACTTCTTTAAGAGACTCGGCTCTGATACCAATTGTTGGAAATCCAATATGGGAAGTGATATATTGAGAGGGGGGGTGAATCAGATATCTACTATTAATTCCACTTTGACATAAATTTCACTTGCATATCATAAACATGAATACTAATGTTGAAATAGATCTAACAATCTAATCTTCATCCATGAAATTGAAACATAACACAGAGATTTTGGTTACCCAGAAACCCTTGAAAGGTAAAACTGGGGTGGGGATGACACCCACAAATATTCACTACTACAGTATTAAAGTTTCCCTATTAGGGCTACAAAGTTTAATCATAAACTGATGGTCTACTCTGTGAGGGGTCTTCCCTGTTAAGAGCTTACAAACTTATACAATCTACTTTGGTAAAAGGATTTAAACTTACAAAAAAGTAAGCACTCAATTAAGAGATTTGCATAGGCCTGCGAGGACCACTCTATTAAGAGATTTACCCTGATTCACCTGCTAAAATGTCTCAATACCTAATCCTTTAGTTTTCACTGTGATGTTGATAACATATATTCTCCTTCCAATACTAGTTTGATCTCCTCAATCAAATATATCTTTGTTCTTCCCTTCACTGCTTTTCTTGATCACTCTGAGTGATCTCTACCTATATCAAAATACTTCTTTTTTTTGTATATGAGATCAGCTTCATTCCATTCATACACACACATACTACATTTTAGGGTTTAAGATCTCAGCTTATATAGAAAACAAAACAACCTCCTAGATCAAGATCAACAATCTAGATTATCTACTTATGCGCTTAAGAATTCCCTAAATCTGATAGGCTACATAGCTTGCATAGGGATTAATGATTACAAATGTAAGGCATAATCACCTCCATGATTCCCTCAACAAACATTAAATATTGGATAGATGTCAGCCAAAATGGTTTAACTAAGTGTTTGTGCCATTACAAACACATATGTCAAATCTGTCTTGCTTGGCATATGAAGTCTCTGACACTCGGTATTAGTTGTTCTTCATATACTAGTGCTCGGCACTGACATTTCCATACAACTCATCATAAACTGCTTTGCTATTACTGAAGTAATCAATGACCACTATCTTGTTCGGCAGTAACTACTACTTTGTAAATGTACAAGATACAAGGATAGACATAACTCAGCCTTAACATGATGACTTGGTCATAGTGATGACCGACCAACATTGCCTAGAAAATGACTAAGTGCTAGACACTAATGGAAAACAAAACTTAGGGATCAACAGTGAAGCCATAGGCTAGATCTTTTCTTTGGAAGTTGGCTTTCCCTTCATTGAGTAGTTTCAAGAATTTTTCTTATTTCATCTTGAACACAACAATAACCTTTAAGGCAATGTTATGATAAAATGATTCTTCGTAGAGACTCAATAAGACTCCTAGATTTACCATTGAATATATCATCATTTCTCATTTTCCAAATGTGACATAGAATATAAACATAAAGAATAGACCAAAAGGAGTTGATGTTATTATTCTGCCTCAAAATTTTACCAAAAATAACATGAAATATATTGAAATTGTTGTTAACGAATAGACCAAATAGAGTCCAAACCTCATAGTAAAAGCTACAACAAAAAAATATGGGACGGGGATTCAAAGCATTTACAATAGGAACAAATTTTGGGCTCCACATTGGGTTTTTTAATAGGTAGTCAGTGAAGGAGAAAAAGCCATATGAAACATGTTATTTTGGGTTCAATAGGCCTATGCAAAGGTTCATGAGTAGTTTAGACCAAGTAGCGGGATCAAGTTCCAAGTTCTAGGAAGAGTTGAGATGGGAAACAATGTCTTGTGAATCAGTGAGAAGTTTATATATGTTATTGGCTTTGGTAGAGGAGAGTAGGGTGTCATTTGTCCATTTATACTAATCTATTCTATCCAAAACCTCACAACACTCCCTGGATAAATTTAAAATAGAGCAAGCTTCTTTGATTACTGTGTATGTTTTCCATTGAGATTGGGGAAGATCAAAATTACCCTATAACTACTACCAACTAATAATATCTCCATTTTGAATGATATATGAAAAGTCCTAATACCTTTTTTGGCCCATTTCCTTGTTGAGAAACCTTGTAAATAGGCCAGTGGCTTTCCCCTGACAGAGAGGTTCCACCATATGGATCTCTCACTGCATTCTTCATCTATTCAACAAAGATCTTGTTATTAGTGACGAGATGTTTGGTATTAGCCTAACTTTTCTAGATAGACTTAAACACACTTGAGCCTGCCACTTCAATATCCAAATTTCCAGCTAACAAATCAATTATATGTAGGCCCTTCCAAGTTTTGGCTCTATGGGGGTAAATCCTGGCAATGTTGTTTCTTATTAAAACCTTACAAGGCTCATCCCCCTGCATGAATTTGACAATCCATTTGATTTATAAGGAGGTACCTTGTTTTTTCATATGCTTAAGACCTAGACCTCCTAACTCCTTAGTTATAGAACACCAAGTCCATCTGCCAACATGATATTTTTTGTTTCTCTTCCCATCAAACCACAAGAAGTCTCTAATTTTTCGAACATAGTTAACCTATGACTGATTGAGAAACCAAGCTAAAACTCTTTAAAATTCACTTTCTCAATTTATAATCATTTTATTTTGGACACTAAATTTTGGATGTAGTGCTTTGACCTTTACACACTTCCCAAACCTATTATTTTAGTTATCAAGGCATTCTTGATCTCCATTATGTCCCTAGGAATTATCATATTCCTAGGAATTATCCTATTCAAAGAAGACAATCTTCTCAAAGGTAATTGCAACAAGAAAATTATTATATTCTAAATTATTTTCATCATATTTGTAAAATGATTAAAACCACTAAAAAACTTATGGTATTTTTAATTATAGAAAATAGAAATTAAACACTTCTAACTTTAAAATTATACCCTTCAAATATGATATTGAAATTAGATTTATTTTTACCTCATTTGATTCTTCTACCCCTCTTGAGCATGCATCTCCTCTTCTTCCATAAACCAACAAAATCCTTCCTCTAAGAACATAAATACTCAAAACATTTCTACACTTTGACAATAAACTTGTGTTAAGTCATAATTTCTTGTATTGTGCATATCTTCGTGATACATTTGATCAATTCATTTGAAATACGCTCTTTGTCTCCAAATCACCATTCTATTTCCACCAAAGTCCAACCATTATCTGTTTAGTAAATTGCCAGACAACTTTATCAACAAAATTCAATTTATTTTTAAAATTGGCATTCTATCTCTTGTAGATATAGCTAATTGACATACTATGACTAATTAACTACTTGGAGAACAGAATGTGAAGATGATCACCAAGCTACAAAGGTATATGTGAGACATTAAATTAGTTATTATATTATCATTGTGTATCATCAGAAAATGGAAGCACTTCCATTGAGGACTAGTTTAGCCCTCCGAGTAAGTAGTTTGGGGTCATGTCAAACACCTTGAATGGGTCTTTGACTTGGATCTGGTTTTTCCCCTATCTGGCCCTATTTTCCACTTCTTTCCGACCTATTTCTGGTATCTTGCTCTGAGATTTTGAGGTTCTTGACCTGATGCAAGGGCATTCTAGGGTACTCAACAAATTTGCATGGTGATGTGTTGAAATGGTTTTGTGTTACTCAGTTACATCTTTAACCGATGGTCTCAGTTATTGAAGGGGCTCGATCACTGAAGGAAGTTGATAAAACCTCTGGCACTTAGTGGAACATGTACTCGATGATGCTTGTGGTTCTCAGTCGATGTGCTTGCTCGGTGATGCCTGTCATGCGCAGTTGTTTTACTAGTGCTCGGTAGTTCTAGTTTACCAACTAGAGTTCTTGAAGTTTTGGTTGGATGACTTGGTATATTTATTGTTGGTATCTTTTTTTTAATTCTCCTATGTGGATCTACAGGCTGACATGGAGAATTAATTATTTGTAAGGTTATTTGAGAGCTGACTGTTGTTGCATTTAATATTTGTTTGTAGTAGAAGCCAACTTGGCTTAGGAGTTAATTATTTATTCTAGCCGACTTGTGGTTGAGGAAATGTATTTAAAGAGTGTATGGGTAGTTTTTTAGGAGTTAATCAATGGAAGTAACTGAGAAGGATAGCAATTGGATCCTGTGAGATCTTTAAGATCAGATTTTTATCTGATAATTCTAATAGAAGAGCTAATGGTTTGCATGCTTGGAGACAAGGAGATTTCTTGGAGGCTTGTGAGCTCAAGTTTAGATCTGCCTTAGTGTTTACATTAGTTGTTGATGTATTTAAAAGGTGGACTAGCTAGGAGATTGTAGATATACTTTTCTAAGTGATTTTATTTGGCCCTAACCCAAAAGGCCTTACAGCCGTGCATGTTTAATGAAATTCTGTTGAATCATTATCTTGTGTTATTCTGCATTGTTGGTATTTGGCTGCAAGTTTGGATAGTCCTTTATTAGATCCTCCTTACTTGGACTGCATCAGGCGGTATCAGAGCTTGAAGTTCTTGAGTGTGTAAACCGATCTCCGAGTTGAGGTAGTTTACACCAGGACCTTGGTTGGTGATTTTTTGCCTTGGGTTTTCGAAGATCTTGAAGGATGTCTCAAAGAAGATTGGACCCTAGAGAGATTGTAGATCTCTATGATGTTGTGGAATCAAAGATTATAGAGAAGGTTAAAGTTGATTTTAGATCTGAGATGGAATTAATGAAGAATGACATGATCACTGAGGTCATGAGAGTTGTTGTTGGTATGCCAAGGAATCTTGGTACTGAAGATGGTTATGAGGAATCTTTTAAAGACTTTGAAGTTGTTGGATCTAGTGGAGATGACTGGAGAGATAGATCTGGTGAAGATAGAATTGGTCGGTTGCATAGATCTGGAGCTCGATTAAGTACTAGTTACCTAATGGAAGTTTCTAATTTCTCTAGTACTTTGAGACTTGAGGATTTGATTGATTGGATTGGTGAATTAGAAGACTTCTTTGAGCTTGAAGAAATTGAAGATCCACTTAGAGTAAGATTAGCACAGACTAAGTTAAAAGGACATGTTGCTCTTTGGTGGAAAGAATTACAAAGAGATAGAGAAGATGAAGGTGAAATGAAGATCAATTGGTGGAGGTTGATGGTGACTAAATTGAAAGCTAAGTTCATACCTGTCGACTATGATCTTGACTTGTTTAAGAAGCTGCAGAATATGAAACAAAAATATTTGACTGTGGAGGACTATACTGAAGAGTTCTATAAATTGACTATTCAGTTTGGACACAAAGAACTTGGTAAAGAGAAGGTAGCTCGGTATGTGAATAGTTTGAGATTCAATATTTAGGATGAGCTTGGTATGCTGAAGATTGATTCGGTTGAAGCTGCTTATCAGTATTATTTGGAGGTAGAAGATAAGTTGAAAAGGAGACAACATGGTAATCCTCGAGGGAAGGAGCAGCTTGATCACTCGGTGAATGATAAATCAACTCTTGAAGATGAACCGAAACCTATGGAGCTGAAAAAGAAGATAGGTAGGGTTATCTTTAAGGGCACTTGTTATAATTGTGGTGAAGAAGGACATAGATCTTTTGAGTGTACATAGAAAAAATTTGGTAACCGAAGGACTGTTGTGGTGAATGAGAACATTTAGAATGAGCCTGAATCTAAGAACTTGTTGGTTCAAAGAACATTGCTTAGTGCAAAGGTGGAACCTTATCAAAGGATTAATTGGTTCATAACTTGGTCCAAGTTAGGAGGTAAAATTTGTGATGTAATTATGGATAGTGGTAGTATTGATAACCTTACAGCTAAGGATATGGTTCAAAAACTTGGTTTGAAGAGAATGACACATCCTTATCCTTATAGGATTGGCTGGTTGCAAGATGTTCATTCTCTGGAAGTGAGGGAGCAATATCTTGTTGATTTTCAGATTCGCCAGTATAAGGATCAAGTGTTGTGTGATATTGTGGAGATGAATAGTTGTCATATATTTCTTGGTAAACCTTGGTAGTATGGTTGCAGAGCTATGTATGCTTGTGTTAAGAATGTATTTACTGTTGAGAAGAATAACATGAAGTTTTCCCTGATGCCTTTGCTGGAGACAACACTTGGTAGGAGAAACATGAGATTTGGTAGTCAAGATGAGTTGAATGATTCTGAAAGGATTGATCAGTATGGAGAATAAACTTGTGTGTTATCAAGGAAAGACTTGAAAAGATAGAGGAAGGAGAAGTGGAAGAGTATGCAAGGTGAAGACTTGAAGGGCTTGTATGTGAAGAACTAGTTCAGGGTTTATGTTTTGAATCCCAAAAGATGTTCTTCTAGCCTATGAGAACATCTTTGCAAACTTGGGGTGTCTGATGCAGAGGCATTCTAGGGTACTCGGAAAATCTGCATGGTGGTGTGTTGAAATGGTTCTGTGTTACTCACATATTTAACCGATGATCTCAGTTATTAAAGGAGCCCGGTCGCTGAAGGAACTCAGTAAAACCTCTGGCACTCAGTGGAACATGTACTCGGTGATGCTTTTGGTGCTTGGTCAACGTGCTTTCTTAGTGACACCTGGCATGCTTAGTTATTTTACAGGTACTCAGTAATTCTGGTTTACCAACTAGAGTTCTTGAAGTTTTGGTTGGCCGATTGGTGTTGTTGGTGTCCAAAATGATGCTTATGCTCTAATAGGCTACCAATGTACCTTGAGACTGATATTAGGTATGGTTAGTTCCAAGTGTGGGAGCTCTGCAAGGCAACTAGACCAACTATAGGGACTTAATATGCCCTCTTCTACTTCTAGCTCTGCAAAACCAAGGTGGGTGCACCTAACCTAGTATAAAATATACTTCATACACCAAGAACTAGGTTTGAAAAATAGATAATAGGATAGTAAGAAAGTACTAAGTATTAACCACACACTCATTGACTCTCCATTACTATGGGTAGGAACCTTACACAACCAAATGCTGAAAACTTAAGGAATGGTTCTTAATTTATGTGTTTGAATCATAACAACCTCAATCAGGATATGTTAGCAAAGAGATACTTATCTAGGCCAGTGCCTCATCCATTGGGCAAGGTTTGTTAGATAGACTACACACACACACCAAAATATACCTGAGATTGAAAGCCATAAACACATGTACAATCTCCTTTACTACTTACAGAGTATCCTTACATAGACAAAAGATAAATCTATGTCCCATCTAGAGCATCATTTCATCTAATCCTGGATTAGAACTCAAGAATGAAGGCATATACATAAACTGGTTATGCAATGAACTAGAAAGTTCAAAATTTACCTATGTTGACACAAAGAAGAGACAAGAATCAAGTGCCTACATTAAGTATGAAGAATCCTCAAGTGCATACAATCCATCCAAAGGAACCCTGCTTGCAAATTGTAGCTTAGACCTACAACTTTCTTTCAATTGTCAAAAAAAATCAAGACAAGTCATTACAATTCAGACTGAGAAGAGGACTCACAACCCAAAAGTTTGAATACCTAACTCCCAATAATCAAAAAATGATCACAAAAATCCCTTTATACCAGGGTTACAATGCAAGCACAATGATCATTTCAAACTCAAAATTTCAAAAACACCTAACCCCACCGAGGAGTTAACACAGACAAGACAGGGACCAAGCCATAGCATGCAAGCGCCACCAAACCAATCAAATTTGGCCATGCAAGCATTAAAATTTGATACCTCCAGGTCACAGGAAATTCTCTGCAAGAAACCCTACAATCATATGTGAAATCGGGCGCCAACGGCTAGCCGACAAATTTTAAAACACCACCGTAGATCTCTTCCTCTTCCCGGCAAATCAAGTGGCTTGCATTTAGTCCACAATAGTCACAGGCCCCTTTGAAAAGTCTTTGGCCACCTTAACTCCGCACCCGCGACGTTCGGCGGTTAGTCGCATGATCACAAGCCATGGAAATGGCCCTTGCGATCATGCGACAAGGCCATTAGACCACCGCATCTCTACGCCACATCCAAAAGAACACTGCCACCTCAGCCTCTGGAAGATGCCCCATCACCACGTGCCACCAGGCCCCATGAACATGTGTCAATCGGTCGCATGATTGTATAGCCAAGAAATGGGCTATGCGAACATGCGACAACCCACAAACCTTAACCACCAGCATAACCGTCACCGCCATGAGTTAGCACAAAATGTTAGTCGCATGATCACATAGCCTTGAAAAAGGCTATGTGAACATGCGACTAACCACTACTTACCATGCCGTGGATGCCACATGTCATACCACCACTCGCTGCAACTATTGAGTCATCTCTACCACAGGACACACCTTACAACTACAAACGGGCCCCAGCACACGTGGCACCCAGTCGCATGATCGCATGGCCAGAAGATGGCCCTTGCGATCACGTGACAAGGCAACAAGACTGCCACCTATCACCATGCTATTCATTGTATCCACCTGGTCACTAACACAGGACCCACCTGTCATAAGCCTTAGAATGGACAGTGGGCGTAAGATCTCATAGCTCTAACAAAACATATGAGAACTTACGCCAGCTGTTAGATCATGTCTACATCACAAACTCTCTGATAGCGGCCCCACAACTAGCTCCTCATGTAGTCATATTGTCATTTCTCCACCTATCCCTGACACATCCAACCAGAATACACCAGGATGGCCTGACCTGTCATCGGACCCACAATAGAGCACCGAACAAAAAGAAGATCAGACGGCTGGCGCAATTTTGCATAGCCCTGAAAAATCCTTCACGCTTTAATGAAAACTGTTGATGCTCTGACACATCAGGATCCTCTGATTCATCCAGAAACTAGGCCCCACCATTGATCGCACTTGCGCACTAAGGCAAAGTAAACCGCCAGGCAGCTAAATAGAACTGGGACCCACACGAATAGGTGGCAAGCAGTCACATGATCGCATGTCAAAAAAGTTTGACATGTGGCCATGCGACAACCTATCATTTTGAAACCTTTGAAGAACCGAGCCCACCACCCAGTCGAACCTGCGCAGTTAGGGAACGTCGGCAAATAGGAAACTATGAGGTCAAAAACACACAGGGTTTTTGATATTGACACAAAGGTAAACAAGGATGCGAAAACATTGAGGGTTTTCATGCAGGCCAAAAAGGTCGAAAACATCATGGATTTTCTAAAACACTGTGGGTTTTCGACACTGTGGTAGATTTTGAAATTATTTCCTGTAGACCTTAAAACTTTAATAACTCCCTGGGTTTTGCGATTCAGCACGTGCAATCTAGACTGGAGCAAGGTGACAACATAAAGAGCACAAGGCAGGACACCTTTACAAAAACATTTTGCTATGACAGAAAATGGCCTAACAGGTGTATTTATTGTTGGTATCTTTTTTTGTATTCTCCTATGTGGATCTAGAGGCTGACATGGAGAATTAATTAATTCTAAGGCTATTTGTAAGGCTATTTGAGAGATGACTGTTGTTGCATTTAATATTTGTTTGTAGTAGAATCCAACTTGGCTTAGGAGTTAATTATTTCTTCCAGCCAACTTGTGGTTGAGGAAATGTATTTAAGGAATTTATGCGTAGTCGTTTAGGAGTCAGTCAGTGGAAGTAGCTAAGAAGGATAGTAATTCGATCCTGTGAGATCTTGAAGATTAGATTGTTTATCTGATAATTGTAATAGCAGAGCTAGTGGTTTGCATGCTTGGAGGCTTGCGAGCTCAAGTTTAGATCTACCTTAGTGTTTACATCAGTTGTTGATGTGCTTCAGAGTTGGACTAGCTAGGAGATTGCAAAAATACTTTTGTAAGTGATTGTATTTGGCCCTAATCTGGAAGGCCTTACAACCAGGCATGTTCAATGAAATTTTATTGAATCATTATCTTGTTGTGTTATTCTGTATTGTTGGTGTTTGGCTACAAGTTTTGAATGTCCTTTATTGGATCCTCCTTACTTGGAATACGTCATGACCTCAAGGTCAAGGTCAACCTTTTGGGTCAAGGTCGACCTTGACCTTGACCTAGGGTCTGAAATTCAAATTCCAAATATTTTCAGATGTCGGGGTTTGGAAAGAATTCTTTCTTGCTTCCGGGTTGGTTGATTCGGGCTTTGAAATGGTGACTCTTAAAAGACATTTAATATGGGTCCACTTCTAAGGGTATGAGCCTAGTGGGAATTTATTTCTCATATGTCGGCCTCTCTAGAAGTTGGTGTCATAGACTAGTATATAAGGAAGCCTTCTCCTCTCATTTTAAGGAGGAAAAGAGAAGAAAGGGAAAAGAGAAGAAAAGAAAAGGGAGGATCATCTATGCATAATTTATCAAAGTGAGCATTCAATCATTCAAGCATTCAAGTATTCAGGCATTCAAGATTTAATTCAACAAGGAGATCCATTGGTAGCCATTCAAGGATTCAAGCTCTATGCAGCCCTCTTGTTGAAGATTTCTCCATCTATATCCATTCAAGCTTCTTCCTATTCCAATATCCATTCAATATTGGGTTGAATATCTAAAGGAAATTGATTTGAGACATCCTACAATTATACATTCATTTGGAGCATCCATACTTGTGGATTCAAGGATTTGAATCCTCCACAAGGGTTTCAACATAAGCAAGGTGAATTGTTCTATTTACTTTGTTTATTACTAAAATTTCAATTCTATTTCAAGGTTAATTCCAAAATTGTGGTTTGACCGAGGTAAACCCCTCATCCAAACCACAAAACCATTTTTCTTGCAAGGTGCGAGTGCGGAACAAAAAATTAGAAAATAGATTCGGATACCCTTTTCAAAAAAATTTTAGGATCTGCGAACAGAATTTCCATCGAAGGAGTGTAGGTCAAGGTCAACATAAACGTATTTGGGTCAAGGTGGACCTAGTTCGGAAAAGAAAAAGATTTCTAGGTTTTCTCCATCTCTATGTTTCTAGGCCAGGGAAGGTTGCAGAATTTCCAAAAACTCAATGCAGACACCAGAAAATAGCAATTTCCAGATCTTCTATACTTTGAGGTTAGTATTTGTCTTCAATTCATTTCAATTAAGATTTTAATACTCTCTTCCAAAATGGAATGTAAGGTTTTCCTCTTTCTTCTTATTACAAACCAGTTGATTCATTTATGCATTGATCATTTTCTTGTGGTTAATCAATTTGTATCTTTCCTTTGGGAATTTGGGGTTAAGAAGAGAATCTTACCTTGCCCAATTCTTCTATATGTAAAGGATATTATTTACATGTTGGTGAACACATCAACAATAACCAACCAATCACTTTTTTTTATTCTTTGCATTTTGGTGAACCTTCTTACGACAACTCTTTCTTTTATGGTGTTAGATTTACATTTCATGTTAGATCTTACATGTATATTAGATCGCCTTCTTTTATGTGCTTGCATTTACATTTCAAAAATAAAACAAAAACATCATATAAAGAAAAAATACAAAAACATTTATTTGTTCATGCCTTGTGTTTTCCTAATTTTGTTCACTTGCATTGCATTGGTGTATGAGCTTTACCACCTCTAGTCCTACTTATAATATCCCAGTTAGAAGAAGTCACGGAATTATGGGTTCCTTTGATCCTGAGTCTTCCTCTCCTTTCCTTAGGATCCCGAATGACAATTTGATCACTTATGATTCCAATCCTACTATGGAGCATAACTCTTCTCACTCATCTCATGATGAGGATGATTCTTTAAGAGTTCCTCCTGAACAAGTCCAAAAACTTTCAACTAAACTTGATAAAATGGGAAATTGGCTTATTCAAGAAAACCATAATCAATATTCTATTCAAGCTATAGAGGCTCTTAAGAAAGTTCTTCAGGATAGCGATCAAGGTTTTAATCTCTTGTGTGGTATCACTCATCTTGTGCATTTAAATATCAAACCTTTAGCTCAAGAAGCTCAAGATATATGATTCACTCCTATCACTAGTGTGGAACCTTCTTTTGTTCCTTTACCTAGCATTCCTACTTATACTCCTCCTTTAGTGACTACATCTCTTCCTGTGAGTGTTCTTCTAGTGTCTCTACCTACCTCACAACCTTCTTACCATCATGTTCTTTTTAACCTATTCCAACCCTCTTCCAACTATGGTTCCAAGTGTTTCACCGGTTGTGTCTTCCATTCCCGCCGCTTCCTACACTTTCCCTAGTGTTTCTAATATTTCCATGCCTCCTATTTATGCTAATGATTCCACAATCATTAGTCTAGCTCAAACTCTATCCTCTTTACAACATCAACTTGTGTCCTTAACTCAATTCAAGTTTAGTGTTCCTACATGTGACATGGGCAATCCTTTATCCCTAGATATTATTCATGCTCCTATCCCTCAGAAAGTCGATATGCCTCATCTTGAGAATTACAATGGTAAGGGAGACCCTGTCACTCATGTTAAAACATTTCAAATCCTTTGTATTGACTATGCTCATGACCATAGGATTTTAGCCAAGTTATTTTCTATAACTTTTCGTGATAAGGCCTTGCAATGGTATTGTTCCTTGCCTCCTTATTCTATTGATTCTTTTTCCAAAACTTGTTAATGGCTTTATCCAACAGTTCCAAAATAACATTGGTTAGCAAGTGTCCTTAACTGATTTGATGCATTTTAAACAAAATACTAAAGAAAAATTGACTAAATTTATTGGTAGATTTAAGCATTTGTATGCTCAAATTTCTTATCATGTTCTTGATATTGATATTCAGCATATGTTTATTTCAAATTTACAAAAGGATATTAGAGATAAGATTATGCTTACTGAATTTACCTCTTTTCAACAACTTTGTGCAGCACTTCATATTATCAATTACAAGTGAGTCAATTTGAGAGCAACACTCCAATGGCTCTTGTTCTAGTTGATAAGAATGATGCTGCTCCTAATCCCACCAAGTTTCAAAAACCTAACAACTATGTCAAGATAAATAAGAAAGCAAATGCAGTTGTTGATCAAGTTGTTGCATCCAATAATGAAGAAGTGAAGATAATTAATCATAGTTTATATCATCCTTATAGGCCTAGAGATTGTGCTACCCTTGACTTATTTTGGCCTTCATTACCTGATTCATGTTCTTCTCGACCTGATAACCTTTTTCACTCATATCAAGCCTATAAACATTGCAAGATTATTGAGTTAAGCAGGCCTCAGATGGATCTTAACCATGGTCTTTTTCCTACACCTTCCATACATCCTTTATCCATTGCTTCTAGTTCTATTAATCAACCTCCTAGTGTTGCTTTTCAGCCTACTAAGAATCCTACTAATCCTCCTATAGAACCTATGAAGGAACCGGTGGTTGTTCCTCCTAATTCTCAAGATATTTCAAACAAGACAAAATGTAACCAATCTGTCAATTAAGTATACTTAAACATAAAGCATAAACACAATGAAAGAACACTTGAACACAACACCAAATATTTTGGTTACGGGGAAACCCAAATAGGTAAAAACCCTAGTGGGAATTGACACCCACTAATAATCTGTACTAGTGTTTTATGATCCTTGTTAGAAGATCCTTAACCCCATTAGGAGTTTCTTTACAATATATTTAGTACAGTAGACCTGGTCAAGAGTCAGACCCTGTTAGAAGTCTTTTACAATTAACCTTGTTAGGGGTGAGGACACACTATCCAAGAGCACACTGCTCAAAGGGGTGAAGGCTACAACCTTATGAATAACAGATACATGCTATATCTGGATCTTGGTGAACTACACTTTGACCTACTATCTGGATCAGTTCCAATATATAGCACAAACACTTTACTTGGTCACATAGACCTTCTGCTAATGGCTCAACACTTCGCACACTTTTCTCTGTTCTTCACAATCAACTATGAACCACCCTTTAGCAATCACAAATGACTACCTATAAATATCTTTCCTCTAAATGATATAATCAAGTCATCCTATTAGAACCACCTTGAAATCATATTAGAGAAACCATAACATACTCCAATAATAATTTTGTTGGCTCTACTAAGTATGCAACATAGTCTGGGACCTGTCCAATAATAATAAGTGTAGACACATGCTACACACTGTCGGCTCTACCAAAGTAACTGAAACTTTCTCCACAAGCTGAATTACATCATGTGCTCTTAACTAAACATTAATAACTCTTCTCCAAGCACTAATCCAAGGGTGCATATCAAAATGATAAGCGCAACTCCAGAACCAATATAATCTATGTCGGCTCTTCTGAATAAACATGAGAAACTGCTACTGCTAAATAGCGACTGCATAACTTTACTTCTACCAATCATCAGACTCTGTGTACATGAATGTAATATCACTAACATGTCTTCATCACATATTCAAAGGTGCAAGGCTCCATGATGACTATACGGACAATCACCCACAAAACACTGCCTCTAACTCTATCAAGAACACTGCTAACACAAGCTGCTATATAACTATATGTACTAACAGTTAACCTCTACGTCCATGATATCATGCTGATAACATGTCCATGCAAAATATACTAAAATCTTACTACATAAGTCTTCAACTCATGCTACTTACCATATGTTGTCATTAATGACAAACATACAGTCAGCATTGGCTTGCTAGAAAATCTCCAACAATCTCCCCCTTTGGCATTGATGGAAACATATGGAATGAAAAACACCACCAACCCAAATGAACATTTATTTTATAACATTCTCCATTTCCTCTTCAAAACTCCCCCAAGGATGAATCCTCCTTCTACTGCAAAATTCTTCAACATTCTTCATTTCCTCTTCAAAACTCCCCCAAGGATGAATCCTCCTTCTGCTGCAATATTCTTCAACATTCTCCATTTCCTCAAATGAACCACTTCCATAAATGAATACTACTCCCCCTTAGTATATTACTCCTTCTTTTACTTCTTTTTTTCATGACTATATATTACTCCCCCTTTGACATTAATGGCAAAGGGCACCAAACAGTTTGAGCACCAGTACTACTCCTGAGGTAGAGTAGTCAACCATCCATCAGTCCCTGAGGATTGATGCTCTTTCTTCTTTCTTCTAGGCAGAATCAGGGGAGGGAATTACTACCAACATCTCCTTGATATACTCAAAAGTATCCTTTGGAAAGGGCTTTATGAATATGTCTTCTAGCTGATCTTTAGTACTCACATAGTCCAACTTAACTTCTTTTTGTGCTACTTTCTCTCTTACGAAGTGATACTTGATCTCAATGTGTTTTGTCTTTGCATGCATCATAGGGTTCTTTGACATATTGATAGTGCTAGTGTTATCACAATGTATAACAATAGGATAGTCAATCTGAATTGCAAAATCATTTATCATTTGCTTGATCCAAACACTTGTAGAACAATTTAGGGCTGCTGCAACATACTCCGCTTCTGCTATTGACTGAGAGATACAATTTTTCTTCTTGCTTGTCCAAGTGGCAAGTCTGTCACCAAGAAACACTGCTCTTCCTAATGTACTCTTTCTATTATCAATGCATCCTACCCAATCTGCATCAGTATATACATGAAGCTCAACATTTTCTGAATTGGGATACCATAGACCATAGTCTATAGTGCCTTGCAGGTATCTAAATATTCTTTTTACTGCCATGAGGTGACTTTGTTTAGGCTCTGTTGTGAATCTTCCAACAATGCCAACTGCATTGAAAATATCTGGTCTGGTCTGAGTAAGATAAATAAGTTTTCCAATCATAAACTTGTACAATGTTATATCTACTACTAGTGAATCATCTTCTTTTTTAAGCTTGCATCCAGTTATCATAGGTGTCCCTACTAGCTTGCAATCATCCATCTTGAATTTCTTTAATATATCTTTCACATACTTGGACTGGTTAATGAAAATACCTTTCTCTATCTGCTGCACATTCAATCCCAAAAATTATTTGATAGGTCCAATCATGCTCATCTCAAATTCTTTCTGCATCTCTTTAGCAAATTCAGCACTAAGTTTGTCATTACCTCCAAAGATAATGTCATCAACAAATATAGCTACAAGTAGTAAACCTTCAGATGTCTCTCTTATGAATAGATTACAGTTTGTTGCTCCTTTCTTGAATCCAATCTTTATTAGATATCCATCCAATCTCTCATACCATGCTCTAGGGGCTTTCTTAAGTCCATAAAGGGCCTTCTTCAATCTACATACCATATCAGGTCTGTCTGATAAGGTGAATCCTTCTGGCTGCTCAATGTATACTTCTTCTTTCAATTCTCCATTCAAGAATACTAACTTGACATCCATTTGATAGACTTTGAATTTTTTTACTATTACATAAGCTAGAAACAACTTAATAGCTTCTAATCTACTCACAGGTGCAAATGTGTCTGAATAGTCAATGCCTTCTCTTTGTGCATATCCTTACATACTAACCTTGCTTTATTTCTTACTACTGTACCATCTCCATTCATCTTTTTTCTAAATATCCATTTTGTTCCAATCATATTCTTATCACTAGGTATTGGACCAATTCCCAAGTATCATTCTTGATAATCCGATCTAGTTCTTCTTTCATAGCATCATGCCAATCTAAATCATTACATGCATCTTCAACACTTAAAGGTTCAATATGGGATAGTAAACATACCGCCTCATTGCTAGCTGAATTCTTTGCTTGTGATCTTGTTAAGACTTTTCCGCTCTGATCTCCAATGATGCCATTCTTGGAATGGTTTCTAGATGTAAACTTTGGAACTTTAGGTGATACTATCTCATCTTCCTTCTGAGTTTCTTCTTCACTTGTTTCAAGGTCATTGAACAATACATTGATATTGTTAAACATCTCTTCAACAACTGTCTCACTAGTGGAGGGTCTAGGTTCATCTTTAATCATAGGTGAGTAATCATGATATCTTTCTTGAACCATAAACTTCTCATCAATCTTAAGTTAAAACATCTATAAGCTTTACTTTTAGTAGAGTAACCAAGAAAAATACCTTCATCACTTCTTGCATCAAACTTGCCTACTGCTTCATCCCTCTTGATGTAGCACTTGCTTCCAAAGATTTTGAAGTATTTCACTGTGGGAACATTACCAAACCATAGCTCATAAGGTGTCTTGTCAGCGCCAGGCCTTAATTGTATTCTATTGATTGTAAAGACTATTGTATTAACCACATCTCTCTAATAGGTATGTGCAACTTTTCCTTCAATCATGATGGTGTGCATTGTGTCAAGGATAATCATGTTTCTTCTCTCTGCAATCCCATTTTGTTGAGGTATTCTAGGTGCACTTAACTGTCTCTTTATGCCATGTTCTTCATAGTACTCATAGAATCTATCAGAGGTGAATTCTCCTCCTCTATCTGACCTTAGACATTTTATCTTAAGTCCAGATTCATTCTCAACCTTAGCTTTGAATATTTTGAACTTCTTAAATGCTTCTGACTTATCTTTCAACAATGCAACCCACATCATTCTATAATAATCATCTACAAACAAAATGAAATACCTTTCACCGTAGTATGATCTTGTTTGAATTGGTCCACATATGTTGGTATGAATCAAATCTAGCTTGTTCTATGTCGAATTATGCTTGCTCCTGAATGAATTCTTCACATGCGTTCCCATTACACATTCCCTGCATATAGTATCAATTGGCTTTGCTATGCTAGGTAGGTCTCTTATTGCCTTAACATTACTGATCTTTACTATGTTATCAAAATTGATATGACATAGTCTTTTGTGCCATAGCCAATTGTCATCTACTTTAGCAATAAAATAACTTGCTTACGGATTAAGCTAAAAAACATTACCTTTAGTCTTTGAACCTGACGTAATTGTTTCTCCTTCCTTATTTTTAATGATACACTTGTTTCCATTGAACTCCAATCTGTAGCCTTTGTCAAGAAACTGCCCAACACTTAGTAGGTTATGTTTCAAACCATCAACATAAAGAACATCATCAATGCTATTATTTCCATCCATGGTGATGGCTCCTCTACCAATGATAGGTTTAGGAGTGTTATCTCCAAATCTGACCATGCCTCCTTTGTATAAATCCAGATGAACAAATCTATCTTTATCACCTGTCATGGGATGTGAGAAACCACTATCAATGATCCAATCTGTCCTGATGTCTGCTTGTGAAATCAATGCTAACTCTTGTGAATTCTTTCATCTTCAAGAGCAATAAATCCAATCTCCTCTTCTCCTGATTCTTCATCTGATACTCCATCTCCAGCATAGTAACATTCCTTTGTACACTTAGGCTTGTAGTTATTGTTGAACTTTTTAACTCTTGTAGGACACTTAGATGCAAAGTGACCAATCTTATTACATAAAAAGCATCTGAATGGTAATTGACCTTCTTATTTTCCTTTTCCTTTCTTTTCTCTTTTAGCAATCATAGCAATGAAATCATCTAGTGTTTTCTCTTCATCATCATCATCAAAATTACCAGAGGTGTTTGCAGATTTCTTACTATGGACTGAAGCTTTGAAGGCTATTTCACTTTTAGGTTTTGTCTTCAATCTTGAAATCTCAAAAGCTGAAATTTTGTTGATCAAGGTTTCTCTTTTGAAATTTGATGTAAGCTGCATGGTCTCATCAAGTATGTTGATCTTGTTTTCATATTTTGATGTGAGAGTGGTCATCAATTTATCCATAATGTCTTCTTCCGAGATCTCTCCACCATTGTTCCCAATTCCTGCAACTGCTTCATTAATCCTTTGGTTGTAAGCTCTGATTTTCTCTTTAGGTAGCATCTCTAATGCATTGTATATTTTCTTCCAAGTTTTTATGCGTGCATCCTTTGCTTGTTTGTCTCCTTCAAATATTTCTTCTAGGTACTTCCATATTCTGTGGGTTGTATATACTTTCTTTATTCTGAAAACTCACTATCAGATAAGGTGTTGATAAGAGCTCCTTTGGCTATTGCATTATGATGAAACAATTCCTTTTTCTTTTCAGTAGCATCATCCTTTGCAAGGTCTTCTAAAGTAGGGATCTTGACTTCTTTGATAGTTACATCAAAAACTTCAAAAGCAATGCATTGCAAATATGTCACCATCTTGTTCTTCCAGTCAAGATAATTCTCTCCATAAAAATTAGGACTTTCTTTTCTGAAGAATGTCATCTGATCAACCTCAACCTATTAAACTTTCTCTTTGAGGCACTTGGCTCTAATACCAATTGTTAGGAATAGTCCCAAGAGATAACTGAGAGGGGGGGTGAATCAGTTATCTACAAGTTTCAATTCTTTATCCAATTAAGTATACTTAAACATAAATCATAAACATAATGAAAAAACACTTGAACACAACACCAATATTTTGGTTACAGGGAAACCCAAATAGGTAAAAACCCTGGTGGGAATTGACACCCACTAATAATCTGCACTAGTGTTTTATGATCCTTGTTAGAAGATCCTTAACCCTATTAGGAGTTGCTTTACAATATATTTAGTACAGTAGACCTGGTCAAGGGTCAGACCCTATTAGGAGTCTTTTACAATTAACCCTGTTAGGGGTGAGGACGCACTGTCTAAGAGCACACTGCTCAAAGGGGTGAAGGCTACAACCTTCTGAATAATAGATACACACTATATCTGGATCTTGGTGAACTACGCTTTGACCTACTATCTAGATCAGTTCCAATGTATAGCACAAACACTTTACTTGGTCACATAGACCTTCTACTGATGGCTCAACACTTCGCACACTTTGCTCTGTTCTTCACAATCAACTATGAACCACCCTTTAGCAATCACAAATGACTACCTATAAATATCTTTCCTCTAAATGATATAATCAAGTCAACATGTTAGAACCACCTTGAAATCATATTATAGAAACCATAACATACTCCAATAATAATTTTGTCAGCTCTACTAAGCACACAACACAATCTGGAACCTATCCAATAATAAATGTAGACGCACGCTACACACTGTCAGCTCTACCAAAGTAACTGAAACTTTCTCCACAAGTTGAATTACATCATGTGCTCTTAACCAAAAATTAATAACTCTTCTCCAAGCACTAATCCAAGGGTGCATACTGAAATGATAGGCACAACTCCATAAACAATATAATCTTTGTCGGCTCTTCTAAATAAACACAGGAAACTGCTACTGCTAAATAGTGACTGCATAACTTTACTTCTACTAATCATCAGACTCTGTGTCCATGAATGTAACATCACTAACATTTCTTCATCACATATCCAAATGCGCAAGGCTCCATGATGATTGTACAAAAAATCACCCACATAACATTGCATGTAACTCTGTCAAGAACACTGCTGACACAAGCTGCTATATAACTATCTGTACTAATAGTTAACCTCTACATCCATGATATCATGTTGATAACATGTCCATGCAACATATACTCAAAGCTTACTACATAATTCTTCAACACATTCTACTTACCATATGTTGTCATCAATGACAAACATACAATCAGCACTGGCTTGCTGGCAAATCTCCAAAATGAACATCACGATTCTCAAGAGGATCCTTGTTTGGAACTGGCTATTATTCCTACTATGTTGGATATAGTCCCCCTTGTGATTTTTCCACCTTCCCTAAATGATATAGACTGATATGGGGAGAGTAGGTGATGCGCTTGATTGGTTTGTCCTCCATGGTAGATTTTTGTGTTTTTGTTTGTTGTATTGTGTTTCTCATGTAATGTGTCTGCTAAATGTTTGTTAGATTCTTTTATATGACCCTTGTTACTTTGTTGGTGCAAGGTGATAAAGGAATTGAATCTATTGTACTATTCCTCTATATGTATATATTTTTTTCTATATGTTGTTTTCATGTTATGTTGTACATGTGCTATTGTTCATAAATGTTTTCCTTGTGTAGTCCACTTGGATTTACGACTTGGTAGCACTGATTCTTTTTTATCTCCATGTTGTGGTTTGAAAAGACTCTTCTTCGTAACTCTTGTGTTTTATGTCCTCCATTGTGATTGTAGTTCTACTTTCTTTGGTGAATGATGTCAATTCATTTGCAATAATATCATATATATATATATAATCTTATGATCATACTGACCTCATGGTAGGTGGATCTCTTATGTGTTCTCTGTATGTTTATGTGGTATTTCCCTCAATTTTTCTTCGCTTAGGGGCATCTCATAGTGGAAATGTAATCAGTGAGTTTTTTATGTTTCTGTTCAAGCCATTGCTCCTATTAAAGTGTTAACAATGACTTTAATGTGGGGGCATACGCTCTGCTCACTTTTTGCACACATGAACTTCCAAAATATTTTCAAACTTAAAACTTTTTTTTTCCCTTTATGGATTAGAGACTAATCCTTAAAGCGTTGATTTTTACCTTATAGGATCTCTTGATCCCTCTAGTTTCAATTTACAAAGTTTTGATCCCTTAAGGTCGGAAGGTGTCCTTAAGACTGGATCTCTCTTGTTTTGGCTTTTCTCTTTTGGAGTAGAATATTCCTTAGGGTGAATCCTTGATGGGTTGACTAGTGAGTAGCCACATACACTAGGCGGTTCAACTCCACCTTTCCATTTGCACTATTTCCTTGTGTGATTCACAATGGGACATAAGTTCTCATTGGGCAAGGTAATCATAGCCTCTTCTCTCTTTTTTCTAGTGATGTCTCTCTTATTGTAATCTTGGGGTTGACAAAGACTTGAGTCCCTGGGGGCTTGAGGATTTCTTTGTCCCTTTGATTTCAATAAGATTTTATTTTTCTTTGTGATCTCCTTTACCAAGAGTTTGCATCGATTCCATACTCTTTTTAAAGTGGTAGCTAAATGTATCATCGGAAAATGGAAGCACTTCCATTTAGGACTGGTTTAGCCCTCCGAGTGAGTGGTTTGGGGTCATGTCAAACGCCTTGAATGGGTCTTTGACTTGGATCTGGTTTTTCCCCTGTCCTGCCCTATTTTACACTTTTTTCCTACCTATGTCTAGTATCTTGCTTTGAGATTTTGATGTTCTTGACTTTAGGGTCAAGGTCGACCTTCTGGGTCAAGTTCGACCTCGACCCTGACCCAGGGTCTAAATTTCAAATTCCAAATATTTTTGTATGTGGGGGTTTGGAAAGAATTCTTTCCCGCTTCCGATGGCTGCTTTGGGCTTCAAAATGGTGATTCTTAAAAGACATTTAATATAGGTCCACTTCTACGGGTATGAGCCTAATGGAAATTTATTTCTCATATGTCGGCCTCTCTAGAAGTTGGTGTCCTAGACTAGTAAATAAGGAAGCCTTCTCCTCTCATTTTAATTAAAGAGGAAAAGAAAAGAAAAGAAAAGGGAGGATCATCTATGTATAATGTATCAGAGAGCATTCAAGCATTCAATCATTCAAGTATTCAAGCATTCAAGATTCAATTCATCAAGAAGATCCATTGGTAGCCATTGAATGTTTCAAGTTCTATGGAGCCCTCTTGTTGAAGATTTCTCCATCCATATCCATTCAAGCTTCTTTCTATTCCAAGATCCATTCAAGATTGGTGTTGAAGATCTAAAGGCAATTGATTTGAGACATCCTACATCCTACAATTCTACATTCATTTGGAGCATCCATACTTGTGGATTCAAGGATTTGAATCCTCCACAAGGGTTTCAATATAAGCAAGGTGAATTATTCTATTTACTTTGTTTATTACTGCAATTTCAATTCTATTTCAAGGTTAATTCCAAAACTAGGGTTTCACCAAGGCAAACCCCTCATCTAAACAACAAAACCATTTTTCTTGCAAGGTGCAAGTGTGGAACAATGAATTATAGAACAGATTCAGATACCTTTTTTGGCAAACTTTTGAGATCCGCAAATAGAATTTCCATCAGAGTAGTGCAAGTCAAGATCGACATAAAGGGGCATGATTGTGCCCCCATATTGGGTCATGGTCAACCTGGTTCAGAAAAGAAAAAGATTTATGGGTTTTCTCTTTCTCTGTGTTTCCAAGCTAGGGCAAGTTGCAGTATTTCCAGAAACTCAATACAGAAATCTGTTATACTTTGAGGTTAGTATTTGTCTTCAATTCATTTCAATTAAGATTTTAATACTCTCTTCCAAAATGGAATGTAAGGTTTTCCTCTTTCTTCTTATTGCTAATCAATTGATTCGTTTATGCATTGACCATTTTATTATGGTTAATCAATTTGGATCTTTTCTTTGGGAATTTGGGGTTAAGAAGAGAATCTTACCTTCCCCAATTCTTCTATATGTAAAGGATATTATTTACATGTTGGTGAACACATCAACAATAACCAACCAATCACATATTTTTTTATTCTTTATACATTGATGTCAACTAGTTTTATTGTACTTATCATGATAGTTGCAAACATCTGAAGAAGATAATATTGGTGAAGCAATGAGATACTAACATGAAGATGAGATGTACATAAGTTAACTATGGATTTTGTATTCATTGGGTAACTTATTGATGAGTCTATGACATTATGATAGTGATTTGATTGTATTACATGATTCTGTAAAACATTGAAGATCAAGAATGTACAAGTTTATGTTGTCGGTAAATGAAGAACTTAGTATGCACTGAGTTGATATAGTGTACACTAATAAAGTGTAGTTTATACTAAGTACAGTATTAACCGAGTAAGAAGTCACCGATACATCATGGTATTGACTGAGCGGGAGAAATAAGGAGAAACATGTGATTGTTGACTTATGATGATGAGCTGGACAATTTGGGATGATTTCGAGGACAAAGATAAACTTTGTTATGAAGATCTGTGGCTGACAAAATTTAAGAAAGATTGGATGATGAAGATTGAAAATGTGTTATGACACAAGTTTTGAGGAAGGTTGAAATTGTAAAATTAACGGTGAAGATTAAGAGGCAAAATCTATAGCTGAGAAGAAAATGGTTTATCATGTCTATTTAAGGAGACAAGAGATTCAAAGAATGTATGTGTGTGAGGAGAAGATTGTGTTCATGTTTAGCTGGTCAAACAGGTTGAAGAGAGAACCGATCAATTATGTAAATTACACCGAGCATCAGAAAGGAGATAACGGAGCAGAACAAAGGTGGAGGATGAAAGAAAATTGAAGTGATTATATTGGCCAAAGGTATATTGAACTTAGAAGAGATATGAATATCTGCAAAGAAAGTTGTAAATTGAATGAGATCATTTACTATTGCATTCTAACCATTGCTACAGACAAAATCTCTTAACCAAGTAGGACTTAACAATCTTTATTTATTTCATTATGACATTCAATGAATGTTGGTTGTTTTCTTGTTGACCCAAGTGAATGTATGGTTACGGAAAACTGTTAGTGATAAATCCTCTAACAAGATCACACCTTACAATTTGTTTTGTAACCTTTAACAAGGTTAGCTCTTAACCAAGCTCACTTCAGAAGAGTGAAATTATTTTGGGTACCGATCCCAGGTGGTTTTTCCTCTAACAGGGTTTCCATGTTAAATCAAAGTGTTATATGTGTATGGATGTGATGATTTTTTATTTTACTTTACACATTACAATTACTGGTTTGATCAGTAAAAGCTAGATATTTATCTAACAGTCGGTTAATGAAAAAAGGAGGAATTGACAAGTTTTACCGAGCTGTTAATGTTTATTTGTTAAATTAGTTTTATACATCTGAGAGTATTTGGGACTGTAGGATAACTCGACTTAACTCATTCCTCCCCCCCACCCCCTGCTCTCTCTCAGTTATCTAACAATAATACCACTATATAATTGCAAAGTAAGAAAAATCTAAAGTCGTGAGATGCAAAGAAATCAATAGTGTGGCAAAGAGATCACAAGAGCTATTACTATAGTTCTTTTAACCTCAATTTCTATTATAATGGAACTATTAAAAATGAATAATAGTGGGAATGATTTTTATTTTATTTTTCTAGTATGATGCAATAAGAGATCTTGTTAAAAGAGCTAAAAGAAGTAAAAGTGGGTCCATGATTGGAGAAAGCAAGGTTAATGATTAGTAGTGTGTTGGTTTTTAGAGGTTACTCATTCACCTTCATGGGAGACAAACTATACTCTTTCACTTACATTGAGAGTGGACCAACATTTATCTCCTTCATTAATTAAATATTGAGCATCACACCCATGGCAATAATCAATTATA
This sequence comes from Chamaecyparis obtusa, assembly GCA_027943335.1. Classification (NCBI taxonomy): domain Eukaryota; kingdom Viridiplantae; phylum Streptophyta; class Pinopsida; order Cupressales; family Cupressaceae; genus Chamaecyparis; species Chamaecyparis obtusa. The sequence continues at coordinate 737,014 of BSBK01002002.1, forward strand.
ATTGACATAGGTAGAGAGTGTGTCCTCTTCTCATACTAAGTACAAGCATTATACTCGTGGTTTCATCTTTACACCTCAACTATAGTTCTATTGACTCTAATGAGAAATTCACTAGTAAAATGCACACTACATGACTCCTTGGCAAGTCTATAACTTTTCATGTGAAATGACTGATATATTTATGTGAGTTTCTTGTCAAGGTTATTTAACCCACAATTATTCAAAGTTATAACAAATCCCAAGCTAAGGTGATTATGCATTATCTGAATTTAGTAGGTTAATCTCATCCCAAATGAATGGAACTCATACATATTGGCACCCCAAGAACCTTAATGATTACTAATTGCCACTTAACACATCATTTAAATGAACTGCCAAGTTTTACAAGAAATTCCACACCGGATTGACTTTTTTATCATTATAGGAACCATTCAAGTTAAGCTAACATTCCTTCAAGTAAAGCTTATCCCTCCTCCAGGCTTTTCACCGTGTAATAAAATCTTGGTACTAAATTTTTAACAAACTCTTTCGGGAAAGAAGATAAAATGTTTTAGGGGCACTACATGATATGCATCATTTGAATACTTTTTGCGAAATCAGGAGGATTGATCTTGCATTTTAGCTTCGTCTAACAAATGTTTGTGAAAGGCTGAAATTAGAAACTTTCTTCGACAAGGAGGAAGGCAATGTCACAAGAAAAAATCTCATCTTGACAGCTGGAATCAAGTGACAAAAGAAAAAAGCCAAGGGGCCTTCGGTAACTAATTCAAAACCTGATTATCTCAAAATAAGGTTTTGAAATTCCGGTTTTGTGTATTCGAAAGATAGTTTGGACCGTTTTGTTGACCCGAAAGATGACTGAGACAATCCATCTTCTGCATTCAGTTGCCATTTTTGAAATTAGAATTAGAACTGAGAAATTCCTATTTCTGTGTTTGGTTCTACAATTTCAAATTGGAATTGGAATTACATTATCCATTTCTGTGTTTGGTTCTACATTTTAAATTGGAATTGGAATTGGAAGTAAGTTTTTGTAATAATTATATAATGTTTAATTTAATATTTTATTTATTTTGTCCATTTTTTTATTTATATTTTATTTTATTAATTTATATTTTTATATATTAAATCATAAACAAAATTTAATTTTTTTTTCACTTATATTGTGAATAGTAAACTTAACTTTTTAATAATTTTATAGATTATCATCAACAATATTATAACAAGAAAATAATCATTGCATTGCTCGATATCATATCAAAATATAAATAAGTCTTATAGTCCACTTATATAACTATTTCTGCATAATGACCCAACAAATTAGTGCGATTGTTGCACAAAGAAAATATCATAGAAACATGACATCGGTTTTATAGGTAGCCTCTACTTTTGCAATAGCTGTCTCAAGCGCCTTGCAAGACTTGCACTCATCATCCACAATAGGTATATGTGTAGAAGGTGCAAATGATGTAGACAAAGATGGGGTGTCATCGGCCCACCGAAAGTAGTCACATCCACCGCCATCAGGTACAATATAAATCTAAGTTAGTATTGCTATAATGACTAATATTTATTCTTTGTAAACATTTAAATATTGTGCAATCAACAACCTTTTTCTTATTTATGCAAGTCCAAAATTTACGCTATGTATTAGTGTCTGTGTGTGACGTCCTCAACATGCAGCGCACTCCATCACCACAATCACACATAGGGATATTTATCATAGCCATCACCATTGTATCAAATAAATTTTTGTTCATTCATACTATTGAAGCAACCAAACTTAGTATTGGCAACAAATAACAACATTCATGTAACAACATGACTATTTTCTATTAGTACAAAATGAAAAAGTTTCATTTATGTTCATATTACAAATTTATAAAAAAATACAATGAAACATCTATAGTATCAGATAGAAGATGGGGAAGAACAATATCCATGAATTGAATGGTGGTGTGAAAACACACCATTAAATAAGAAAATGTAGGAAAATCCATGCTCTACGCCCTTGTGCCCCACATTCGGCGAGAAACCATCCCATATCCCACTCATTCTTCCCATTATGGTTTGTATTGTTAAGATGGTCAATCCTGCATCTACAAACTAAACATGATAGAAAAACTAAAACTTGTTTATTTTTAAATGGAATACACAAAGGAGTACCATTAGAAATATTGACCATTTACAAACATGAATAGTAAAAAATCATCAGATAGCTCATTTTTTCATCAGGATATGTGGAGTCTCGCACATTTGTGTACATTGGATTTTTTTATCGAAGGTTTGTGTACATTGGATTTTTTTATCGGATGGTTCATTGCATTCGATTGTGTACATTTTTTTTCGCATCAACGTTTCAAATCACACTCTGTGATCCATCATCAGGATGAAAGAGAGAAAAATGATTGCAATAGAGAAAAATGATGGACTTTTCTTTCAATCATTTTTCTCTCTTTCATCCTGATGAAGAATCACAGAGTTTGATTCGAAACGTTGATGCCAAAAATATCTACACAATCAAATCCAAAAGCTATTTCAAACATTTTTAATATCAGCATATGTGTAGTCTCACAATATCATCATATGTGTTGTCTCAGAACTATCCATTTTTGTTTCTGTACCTATCATGTGGTTTTGAAAAATGAATGAAATATCAAAAGAAATTCAAGATGAAATAGAGCATTTAAAAAAGTAGAATGATTCCACTTAATTTATTAATGCATTAGTAATAACAAGATGGTTAGGGTATATACATATAACATGGGACAGAATCATGAACAATACAGTCATCTACCAAAACACATTTATAAAACCATCTCTTCTAAAGAACTAGAAATGGACAGTTATGAGAGTACACCTTAACAATGCATTAAATTAAGCATTCATCATGTGGTACTCCTTGGTGTATTCCACTTAAATATATTAAAAGCAACAAGACTAATAAATGCAAGAATATGTCTATAAACTTTCACAGTCATATGTAATCACAAGAGTTGAAAGAGAGAATAACTGATTTGATAATTAGATAGAAAAAACCTTTCCTATCACTCGCTTTCCAAGAAGATCAAGAGTGACACACATGGTTATTATATGCATACTACACTAAGAAATAAATATTACAATAGAGGACACTCTTTTCATTAGATCCATTATAGACATGTTCATATCCAAGTGTAGGCTTCTCCATATTTTTGCTGAAAATTTCATAACAAGTAACCATTCTAACACATAGAAAATAGGAGGTAGCCAACCTCATTTAAGTCTCTCTAGCAAAAAATATATCAATCAATCCATGTCAAATTAAAAGACAACGTGTAAAATCATGATGCTCGAAGCAAACAATTAGTACTCAATACCAAAGAAAACTAACTCTAGATTCATATCATTATAGAATTATCTAACACTCATTGTCACCTGAAATAGAAGAGAAACATCATAGTAAAAAGGACCAGGCTCTTGTAAAACAATATTGTTAATAATGTTCCTATAGATATAATTTTAAGCAAGCAGTTGAATCTCCATTTCAAAAAACTACCACAAAACTTGTTCTAGTTTACATATCCCAAATCTACAGTTATTATGCAAGAAGTTGATATTAACAATTATGTTGAAAGATGAAAAGAATGGGTGCAAAGTCGTAAAACAAAACTCAAACTCATTACAAAGTAATGGTAGCTATCAACATAAACATAGTAAGTACAAAAAAGACTTTTTCAAAACTATAAGCTCCAACACCCACTAACAGCCATATATAGCAGACAAATTAAAAGAATGAAAAATTGATGATTGGCACCTTCTCTTTCTAACATGATGAAGTTGAAAGAATTTCAAGCTATGAGAAAATAGAACAATAATCAGTAGTTGACTAATACTACTAATTGTCTGAGAAGATGATACAATTATTACAACTAAGTCATAGACCAAGAATTTCACCTCATCCAAATTAGCACACATATAACAAGCACAAACGACCCTTACTAATAAAGGATGAGCTCCATCAACCACTAATTTTATATTTCTTATATATACTATTAAACAGATGAACTAATAAGTCATTTCATCTAAGTGTGAACATTTTAGATGAATGGAATAACGGCTTCATTAAACACATTTCTATAGTCTTATTTCCTTTATAATGCATTTTGTCAATCTTTTCTATACATTTCATTGATAGGCCTGCATTGATATCAGAAAAAGGTTGGAGGGGAAGGATAATATTTTAAATTTCTTATATAGACTAGAAATTGAACAGATGAATTGATCAGTCATTTCATCTAAGTATGCACAAATGAGATGAGTGGAATAACAGCTTCATTCAACGCTTTCTAATTGTCTAGTTTCCTATACATTGAATTTTGATATTTGTCAATATTTTCTTTTCATTTCATTCCCAGTCCTACATTGATATCTGAACAAGGTTGAATGAGAAGATCAAATTTATATGCTAAATTTAAAGCATATTCATTCTTATTTTGAATGTGTATAAATATTTCAATGTGCAATTTTTAATTTTAGAGTTGGTACAATTTCTTGAAATAGGGACTATATTACATGAGGAACTCACCACTCCATAATGAAAATGAAAATACTGCTCGCCATAACAAACGATGACGAAATCTCAACAGGGAAGGCATTGAATAAACAAAAAGAAACTGGAGGTAGAGTATGGAAGGTTGTGACAGAGTAATTGCATTTAGCTAGTAATGTAGTATGATGTTCATCAAGATTATAAATGTCTGCTTGTAATGCAATATGATGTTCATCAAGATTATAAATTGCAACAGTAGCCATGTATGGAATAATGATCAATCTAAGGTCAATCTTGATGAACATCATATTGCATTACAAGCAGACATTTAAATCACTGCGAAAAAGAACTTGAAACATTATGAAAAAGAACTTCAAACATTCATAGATTAGGCATCCATGAAGACCTTGATGCAATAAATACCATGCACATCTCCCACATTTGGAAATAATTTATCATATGACAATAGAGAATGATAGACAATAGCCAAGAATCAAAGACTAATCTAACCATATCTGCAAAATTTATCTATTCATACTTACTGTTAATTTAGTAATTAAATTTAAATAAACAATGAACTCCCTAGTCAGTAACAAAAACTAAGCTTCAGCGTAAAAATCATCAACCAAAACATAGTTGTATCAGCGTATGTGAAAGAACTATGATAAAGTTTGAAGTCTTCAAAGTGATAGAAAATAACTATAATCCACCAAATGTGGTTGCAATCTAGTCCACTCTCTCCTCCTCACTCATCAGCAAGAACCCTTTGGCTCTTTCATGTTGAACCATAAAGGTGTTGTATACCCTGAGAAAAACACCTCGACTCAATTTAGGGATGGATTTGAGAGCGGTATATGCGCTAATCAAAGCATTATCATCATCAGATTTATCTATTTTGTGAAGGTGAACATTGTTGAGGCCAGCTTTTATTTTCTTGATTGTTTCACAGATAACATCCAAGGAAGCGGCCATACTTGCCTCCCTCCTCTTTCTCATCCTTGATGATGATGATGTAGGAGTTCCTCTACCACTTGCAGTTGTAGTGGATTGATTGGAATGATTAAGGTCTTCGTCCAAATCAACAGCACTGTCAAGATGTATACTGAAACCAATATCCTCTTCATCATGCACATTGAATGCCTCTTCCATAGGGTTCCCTTCTTCAATCTCATGGGTCGTCGTAGCTGCATTACCGTCAGCAATGTCATTACCCACAATTGCAACCAATTCATTGAAGTATTGGAAGGGTTGCCTCTTATACACTTGAATTTTTGAATTCTCTTCTTTGCTTGTTGGCATAAATAAATGGATTAGGTTCTGTGTATTTCATTATTAACTTTATCAGAAGGCAATATTATTTCAATCAAAATAGTAGAGAGACCACCCTACCTTTAGAAGCTCATCCCACACACTATCCTCAGCATCCATGCATTGAGTTGCCTCATTCCAAGCGAAGCCACTTGTATTTCTCAGCTCTTTCATCATTCTATATGCAAGCTTCCATGTTTTTAGCTTGTTTTTGAAATTGTCCTTTGTTAGATTGAGGTGCATATCCGCATTGAACCTCCTCTCAATTGCAGTCCACGCTTCTTTTTTTAATCCCTGTCACCTTTTCTTCCAAGTTGTACTTGCTTGAGGAGAAAGTCTAGAAACTTGCATTCCATCTCTTTTGTCTACATTATCTTCTTTGAGGAAGAAGATATCTAGCTCATGTTACTGGTATCTTCCATGCTTATCATTAGTTCTGTGTATGCCATGGTCTAGATCAGTTGTTCACAATGTACATATTGTTGTTAATGGTATAAACAAATCACATGGAATATATTTGTGGACATATAATTGTATCATTGTATCTGCATACATCAGTATAATATAGAAGATAAAAAACAACATGTCCAATACTTCCAGATATAAACAAAAGAAAAAGGAAACCATCATGTATATCAAAGTATCTTCATACATCAGTTTACTCAAATAAAACACATTGACCCATAAAAGTCCAATACTTCCAGATACAAACAGAAGAAAAAGGAAACCATCATGTATATCAAATTATCTTCATAGATCAGTTTACTCAAATAAAACACATTGACCCATAAAAGTCCAATGCTTCCAAATACAAACAGAAGAAAAAGGAAACCGTCATGTATATCAAAGTATCTCCATACATTCATTTACTTAAATAAAATACATTGACCCATAAAAGTCCAATACTTTTAGATACAAACATAAGGAAAAGGAAACCATCATGTATATCAAAGTATCTTCATACATCAATTTACTCAAATAAAACACATTGACCCATAAAATTTCAATACTTCCAGATACAAACAGAAGAAAAAGGAAACCATCATGTATATCAAAGTATCTTCATACATATGTTTACTCAAAGAAAACACATTGACCCATAAAAGAACAACTATTCTCTGGATCTGTAGTCTTCCCACATTCTACTTGCTATATCATCTTAAAACTATGCCCACTGGTCTCTATCATGTTGAGACAACCCATATGTCTCAATCATTGGTACATATTTCCCATCACGATCATCTTCCTCTTCGATACCAATTTCTGATGGAATGTCATCCTCTATTGTAATGAAGTTGTGTAGTATGCAACTTGCTAATACAATATGGGCTTGTGTCATGATAGAATAAGACGTGGCATGCCTCAAGATTGGAAAATGCTGCTTGAGAATACCAAATGTATGCTCTATTGCATTTCTAAGAGAGGAGTGTCGGTGGTTGAACAACTCTTGTCGATAGTTTATTGGATTCTCTCTTGAAAACTCCTTCAGGTGGTAGCGTGTACATCGATAAGGAGCAAGAAATCCAAGTGCATTGGGATATCCAGCATCCACTAGAAAGTATTTTCCTACATAAATAAAGTAGATTATTAAAACTTGAAACATTGATTGTACCCTAGAGTATATTAAACTATGATTTGGCTTACCGAGAAGAACAACAAGAGGATCTTTTCTTGACAGGGTTGAAGCTAGAACACGACTATCCGCAGCAGATCCTTCCCAACCAGCAAAGCATTACTAAAACTTATAATCGAAGGAACACACACCCATAACATTTTGTGACAAGTTGCCTTTACTATCACGATATTTAACCTGCATGTTGACATCGACAGTGTCTGGTATATGGGTTCCATCAATAGCTCCAACACAATCCTATACAATATGATACAATCATCAATTGTATGGTCAACCAATAATATGATAAGGATAAAAATCCATACAAGAAATTTATAACATAAGAAATACCTTGAAGAATGGATCAAAATGGTCCTTCCCACTAATTCCAAGAGGAGTGTTTGGACTAGGTGGTATAAAGTAATCCTCGTGGAGTGCTAAGATAGCCCTCAACACCTTGTGGAAGTATCAGCTGACTGTCTCTCCTGAGTGCCCAAAGTTGTGGGCAGTCTTGCGGTTCCTCAGATTGTGGCCAAGGGTGTGGAGGAACATCACAAATTGTTCTTCTAACTTTGAGTGTGTCGAATATGTCAAGCTTCCTTTCATCCTTAGGATACTAGATAGACGAAAGAAGGCTCCCCTACTCATGTGAATCTGATCATGACAATCCATATTGTGGAATGAATAACCATTCTATAAAAAGAATTTCCTTTTCTTATTCGTTTACCCATTTGTGCATTGCCTTATCGGGCTAACACTACTTTGGCTATGACAAGAAAAGCAAGAAGAGTTGTGAGAAGATGAGAATATGTGGTCTCCATAGCTACACGTCCTAGAACGTCAATATTCTCAATAGGATCCACCAATGGCCTAAAATGTGGACAAACACAATGATTTGAGTGAGGAGATATCCATTATGAAGCACAAAGATGCATATCAATTCAATGATACATATCAATGCAATAATAAAGAAACACACAGTTAATTAGAAACTAGATGTTGGGGTGGAGTGGGTTGTGAAAGCTCTACAAAGCCTAGAGAATTTTTTATATGCCACATTTATAGAGAGGCAAACAAGTATGTGGATTCTCTAGGTAATGTTGGGGTGACTCAACAAGAGGTGGATATGCATCCATCCATCACAAATATATTAGTACATAATCACAAAGATATGCATCCATCCATTACATAAAGCACAAAAATTTACATATACACATGATCCCTACCAATCTCCATCATATATATCTATCAAAAATGTGTCAAAAAATATAATGTACATCATAGTCCATAGTCCATAAATAAGAGTACATTCATGAATCAAAAAAGTATATTGTGTGTATGGTACAACAAAAATAATGTACATCTCATAAAGTATGCAAAAATGCTTAAAAGAATCACCCTACAAGATTCTAGTTGGGGGTCCCTAGCTGTCATCTCCCTATATTTCTATATTAGTGGGTTGGGTGGTGGTTGTACATGTGCACCAGAGGTAACTATGTCCTATTATATTATAGTTTTTATCCCTTGTCCCTATCCCTATGTTATCTGCATAGATCCTTGTACTAATCTCACTAACTATGTGACCCTATGGCTATCAAATGTCCATTTTCACTATGAACACGGGTCTAAGTTACATTAGCAAATAAAAGATGAGAGAAGTTAAATCCTTAGCACACCACAAATATCTGTCTCCATTATCAACACATATGACAAAGCAATGGTAGCAAACACAATCCCTACAGTTGTGGTTTCACTGTTTGGTGTTTTAGCTTTTATCTTTTTAAGCTTCTATAATTATATTCTTACAAAAGATTGTTTTGTTGTAAATGGATTTTCTATTATAAACTATCAATATTAGAACCAAGGACAAAGACCAAATGTCAAACATCCAAACAAATTTCCATCACGGTAGAGACCCATTACATTAAAATCAACCCAGGGACAACTTCCAAAAAACCAAAACTAGACTATAAATATCTGAACAATAGTTAAGTGCCTTCATAGAATGCTTCAAAACTTACCACATTAGCAAAATTATTTAACTAAAGAGACCATCAAGTTCTCAATGCCCATCACTCTATGCAGAAACTCTTTACTGACTCAAACCCATCTACAATGACACTCCATACCTTGTTCATCCAGTCCAAGGATGAAGGAATAACTGGTGACCTTTGTATCTGGCTCAAATAGTTTAGAAATGTTATCTGACCACAAAAAACCAACCTCCATTGGCTACAACCACTAGATTGATGTCATTAATAAGAACTTCATCCTTGAAGACATGTTAGGGGAACAATAATGCCTACAATTTCTCCTCACCAAGGTCTAGCAGGGAGGCTAAGAACCAGTATGAGATATCTGTGTTGACCCTATTGAAGCTAGCAGAGGTTAGGAAATCCTTTCCTAAGACCATCCTAATGGCTTCTATATTCAAGATGGTGAGTGCATGACATATAGCATGCAACCTATGGTCTAAGATGTAGCCTAGGAAGGACATTTGTCTCTTAGTACTTTTGAGCCTAATATGAGTATACATGCTTATAGAAGTATGCCAAATGACTAGATTGAGTGTTATTTATCTAGCCAAACTATGACCAAGTTGGGCTAGCCTACAAAGAGAGGTCACTAAATGAACCATCATTCAATTTCCATGGGTTTGTGTCAATTTGACTAAGATCATATTTTAGCCTTATGTCAAATCTTCAAATATGCTTAATATCAACTATGGATATTAAGTCATTGAATCCCAAGCATAGTTGACCCTACAATGCCTACAATCACCATAATCCATTCACCACTCTCCTCTTATATTCCATATCTAAATGCCCATTAACATCTGCAAATCTAAGAATACAAAAGAAAATGAATGGGAATTTGTGAGCAGAGTCAGCAGGCATGACGGGCTACTATAAGATCGTTCCAGGGGATACTTTGATCATCTGCTAATGAGATATGGTTTTCTATATAAACTTCCCTCATGTAACTCTCCCCAATATTTTCCAAAATCCTCAGCAAATAAGAGTATAATCTACGACCTAAAGAAGAAAGATACCTCACCATTAATGGTATGTTTCTGGTACAGAAAGGGATGTAATATGTAATGAAATAACATGCCATATCAAAGACTTGCAACATCTCTAATGATTCCTTCAAATCCTTCACCTGTGTTTCTCTTCGAACATTAAAACTAGCATAAATTCCCTTAAGAAGAAAACCCAGATCTAATATGAAGAATGAAAGGCTACCATTTTATTTAGCAAAAAGGAAGGTGCTTCTTTGGTGGTACAGCATGATCGAATGAAATGAATGTCAAGTTTTTTCCACCCACAAAAGAAAGTAGCATGATCCTCGACAAAAGTAAGACTTTTTGTATTATCAGGAGCAAAAACTATCGATTCGATGCTTTGAGTTGGATGATAGGGTCCCATATTGCCGTTGAAAGTAGGGCAAAGTGTTTGTTATCAGACTGAAATGGGTCCAACTAGTTGATATTAAGCATATTTGTAGGCTAAGTTTCGGTGAAACGTATTTTCTGGCTCAAACCCATATTTTTAACCATTGACAAGTATGGTGAAAACCAAATATTAACATTGATGTTGGGAAAATATACCATCTTTAACAAATCATCCTTATTATAGAAACAAAAACCAAATTATGAAAACAAATTAAAACATCAAATCAAAAAATATAATTAATCATATAAATATAGGTATCCAAAATAATAAGATTAGTGTTTTTTTATTACAATTAAACTATAAGACTCGTATGATTGAGGAGAGCAGTAATAGACATAAGCTTTCCATTTGAGATGTACAGATTACTTGGAATTGGCAAAACTTAGTAGGATGGCACTAATATGTGTTTTGGCCCTCACTGGACTGCTATTCATGGTCCAAGTTGGTATCAACAATCATACTTGAATTGTTCATTTTATTTTCTTTTGTGTCTACTCTTTTCTATTATGAAGAAAGAGCATGGAATTGCAAGAGGAATGGAGCAACAATCTCCCATCGATATACAAACTGAGAATGTTCAAAGCAATCCAACTCTTGGTGATTTGGAGATGGAATATTCATCTGCAAATGCAACAATGAAGAACACAGGCCACGCAATGCAGAATGTTGTATAAAATATATAATGATTAAACGCAATGCACTGCGGGTAGAATGGTCTGGAGATGCAGGCAGGGTTGAAATAGGTGGCGTGGAACACAGATTAAAGCAGTGTCATTGACATCGCCCATCCGAACACACTATAAACGGCATAGCGTAGATTAAAGCAGTGTCATTGGCAATCACTGCAAATAATAGGTCAATGAGGCATAATGCATTAAGAGAAGGGTTTCTTAGTTATTTGAGCAAACGCCATTGTGAAGGCCATTGAACAGAAATTGTAGAGACATTTTCTTTTGAGCACAAAACATGAATAGATAATACCACCAGAAAACCTAATTTCTCCCAGTGGTCGCAAAGACTCCAAAAAATGAAATGAAATAAAATCAATTAGGACATTCAAACCCTAAACAACTCACGAAAATGGTTGTAAGTTGTTTAGGGTTTGAATATCCTAAAACTAACCAAACGAGGCCTTACTGCTAAGCTTGGTCATCAAGTCAAAACTCACGAAGATAAAATTTGAACAATGGGATTCCAGAAGGGTAGATTTCATGCAAAACTCGATTACAAGAAATTTTCAAACCGAAGAGATTGCCAGAAACAACCAGATTCAATAAATGTTTAGACAATATGCCCCGTTTGGTTAGACCATAGATGCATTTAAAAATCGCAGCAGAGAAAACTTAAACAAATTAGTTTCAAACGATACTCTGTTACAACCGTTCAACCCATCAAAATAATAACAATACGAACCAAGATATTCTCTCTTTCCCCTTCTTTCAAGTGCGAAGCCTCGCCTAGCTCCTGGAGGGTAAGGAAGGAAACACGACCAGGCTCTACGAACCTTCGACGGGCGGTAGTGTGGACATGTATTGTGTGCACAGTGTATTGTGCGAACCTACTGCAATGAAACACTAGTGCAATGAAACCCACTGCAATGAAACACCACTGCAATGCTTGTGTGAAACCACAAAACCCAAACCCCAATGCAAGAAGACAGACGAACTCGACGGGGCAATTAAATCGGGCTGACAAAACCCCAAAACTAGAATATCATTTCAAACTCTACCTATTGGGTGGGAAGATAATGCCATCCATTTTGGTGTCTAAACCAGATTTTGATCTCCAAAACCTGAATTGCGGTTTAGCGTACCAAACGGCGGATTTAGCAAAAAAGGAGAAGTTGTGCATCCAATTCCGCCCCAATTCCACTAACCAAACGGGGGCTAGGGAAAACTTCTTAGACCTTGATCATAAGTATAGTGAAGGCAATCATGGCCTCTCCTTGAAAGCCTAGCATCTCTGAAATGAAATCTGGTGCTAGTTGTAAAATATATCTTGATAATTGAAGAGAACATCCCTCTTGGTATCAGGGTAAAGGTATAGCATTAGCTGTTGGAATGAGCCTATTCTTGGGAACAAACCCTTGATTTCTTCCATTTCTAAGGATCTTCTAAGTTCTTACAATCAGATTCGGCTTGGGATCAGAAAAAATGCCCACCTCGTCTCCCATAAAGGTAAAATGGATTCAGCTTTATGGTCTGGATGAGAAACAACAAAGGGAGTGGTCTCAGGTTAAGAAACAGTTGGCAATACTGCCACAGACTCAGACAGTGAAGACAAAATTAATTCAAGGCAAATTAACTCCTTGAGCAGCTACTCTGTCAGGGCTGAAGCTTGCATCCAGGTAGGCAAACCTCTTGACAGAAATCTGCATCTATTTGTGGTCAAAACATTACCCTGAAAATAAAAGTTTTCCACAGGCTAGTTTAGCCAAACAAGATTCTTAGGAGTCAATATCTTTCGAAGTGAGGTATTCTGGGCCCTAATATTTGCTCTAGATGCTTTAAAGGATATGAAACTCAAGCCCGTCTATATTTTTAATTTTTAAATGTGAAGAAGCTTCTCCAGTCTGTATCTGTCCTGCTGTAAAGTTTGGAGCCTGCTTTAGCAATAGGTTGAATCTAGAAACACAAACTCAGCCATGGAAAAAAAGCTACTGCAGCTTTTCTAAAGTCAAGCTGCATAAGAAATTCTTGTTATCTTCAGTTCCTTTATTCTATACGTGGCATATATGAATTGACACAAATTGCAGAATATTTCAAAATAAATCAAACTCAGAGGAATGTTTTGACTCACAGAATTCACGATGCCCCAAATCTCACTTTAAATCTAAACAATATCAGAATGCTCGTTCTAGGGCTAAACAGCATATTTTCAAAAAATGGAGTCTTCAAGATTTTATTAGCATCTCTTGCCAGCAGCTCTATGACTCAACTTTTTTTTAGTTATTCGGCTCTATTTTTTTATGGGGTTTTGCAGACTAACCATGGTGTTGCTGCTGATGTAGGAATTTTATGGTCAGCACCATACTCTAAAATTCTTGAAAATTTTAGACCACCGACAAGATTGCTGAGTTAATGGGTTGCAAATTTGGCTTCACCCTTGTGGTAAAACAAAATCTAAAATCTACTTCTGTATGGAGACTCCAAGCTGATAACAGTTACTTTCTAGCAACAAGGTGATCATGTCTATTCAGCCCCAGCTGTTGCTGAACCAAGTTTCTAAGATTTTGGAAATTTTTCATCAGATTCATTGGCAGTGCATTCATTTGCAGCCTTCTTCAGTGTGCATAAGTATTTAAATTCAACAATTTTGAGAACTCGTGTGATGAACATAATGGTTAGTATAGAGTGTCTGCTCATGCTTTTTATGTTTTCATTCAACAACATTCAGCTGGGGATTAGTTACTGCTTTTGTCAGAAGCCCGCTCCCTTTGGTTTTGATACTTACCTTTTTAACATAATTTTTTATGTGCAACATTTATTATTTCCTATGTATAACCATTTTGACTTGATGACTTTTTATTATTAGACCTATTATATATTAAGCTTGCCCCTGTGAAGACTGGATTATATCATAATGTACTATATCTTCTGATCTACTTCTTCTGTGTACTAAAATTTGAGCAACTCACTCCATGTTCTCATGGACTGCTTAAGTCTTTTTTGTGCTAAAACATAAGCATAAAAGTGTTTCTATATAATAATTAGAATTAAGCTGTCAAAAAAGGAGGGGCTGAAGGAGGGGCTGAAATTATGCAGTGACTGCATATTAAAAATAGGACTAGATGTCTTCACAATTTTCCTTACTTCTACTTTCACATTCACCTTCATTTTTCCTCCCTCCTAAATCTATATAGATATATTATTATAAATACAATTAAATACCATTCGTGGGTGCACTTTTGGTCAATTGATAAATTTTTGCTTTCTTTTTTTTAATGCATCTGATGGATACACTATGAAACTCAGAATTTTTTTGGCCAAGAAGTCCTCTCTGGAATATTAAGAGTTAACATGTCTCCAAATCATTAATAATTAGAAAATAAATTTATTTATTTATTTTTAAGTTGACTGCTAAAAAATAAGTAGAATAATTAATATTCATGGGACCACCCGCTCCACAAAAGACTCCTAAAAATATTGAGCAATAGCTGTTAGCCAAAATAAGCCTAACAGTCACATGAGACCTGCCCTAGCTCTCATAAACTGTTGATCTCAGGGAAAAAAGAACGTTAATAACAATTTATACACTATTAAAAAACACTTCAAATCTTTCTTCCCATAAAAATACAATCAGAATTCTCGTATGCATTTGAATCCAAAACATTCATAACAACGACAGACTGCACCAAATTTAAACAGTTCCAAAACACTATACAAATACAACAATGATTTGTACCAGTACAGAGAAAAAAATACAAGGATGGCAAAGACAGAGAGGAGAATGCGAGGATGGCAAAGATTCCCCCAGTTCACGCTTGTATATATATTATAGCACTGTACGATAATTATAATCTATCTACACAATTGGAACAACCTAAAAAATGAAAAAGTACAAGGTTTGTCATTTCTTCTTATTTTTATTTCTGTAAAAAGCTAAACAGAATTGTGCAGATCTGTTTATTTGAACTTTTATTTCTGATCAATTCATAAATCGAATGAATTATTAAACATTGGAAGAAGCACAGAGGAAAGAGCTAATAAGACGAATGTAATGGAATGAATTATACAACATTAGAAGATGGGAGGAAAGAGGTAATGAGAGGAATAGAATTAGTAGAATCATCTCCAAAGATTAAAGTCTGTGTTCCTGCTGGCAATATCTTGTAACCTGCATTGTCAACTAGACCCAAGCTGTCACAAACATTGATCTTCATTGTAACAATTTCACTGCTACCGGCTGTTAAAAAGAGTCTTTGGAATGCTATTAGTTGTTTCACAGGAGCTCCACCCAATCCAGATGGAGGCACAACATAAAGCAGTACTACTTCACTACCATCTTTGGTTCCATTGTTCTTTACTTCAACTTGTACCTCAAATTCCAAATCCTTGCATAACTGCTTAGAAGACTCATCCAGTAAGCGAATTGAAGGGCAGTTGGCAATGGGTTCACCTAAAGATTGGAATAATGTGTAGCATTTCTGATTTTTAGGCAGGTGCAATCTGAGGAGTTGGGAAGAATGAGATTTGATGGTATATTCAAAGCTAGTGTAACTGAGCCCATAGCCAAATGGGTATAATGTGTCGCCTGTGTAAAATCTGTATGTTCGGCCTGGATATTCTGTTACCGGATTGGCTCTCATGTGCATGTCTGTCATATTCACTTTTTCCACATACTTGTTAGGATACCATGTCATTGGAAGACGACCGCCTGCACAAGTGAGTGTACATAATTTTAAGTAAATATGCTTTATGAATGGATGCACCAAATTTTATGAATGGATTTTACCTTTCTTTTCAATGCACAATTCCCAAGTTTAATGTTTTAGTTTCTTGTAGCAAATTATAACATTTGGTCTACTTTACCTGGACTGTGCATTCCAAAAATGAGTTGAGCAATGGCATCACCTCCTCCTTGGCCAGGATACCCCACCCAGAGGATTCCTGCTATTTTGTCAGAGTTTTCTGCAAAAGAAATATCTACAGCACTACCTGTCATGACAACAAGTATAACAGGGCCCTTAGAAGCGGCTGCAACTTGAGTCACAAGTTCCTCTTGATGCCCAGGTAAGAGGAGGTCTTGCCTATCATGTGCTTCAGCCTCATATGTTAGATTGTATCCCACCACCAATACAGTAGCATCTGCTTTCTTTGAAGCCTTCACTGCTGAAACTATTAAACTAGTATCTTCACAAGCAACATCATAACAACCAGGTTTATAGTCTACCTTGACATATTTCTCCAAACCAGCAATGGGGGATGTGTATTTACAAGGAATACCTACAAATGCAAGTTAAGGCTTTTAGATTATCATTGTAAGTAAAATTAAAATAAAACTTAAAACTTTGTTTATTATATGTTGATAACCTAAGCTCTAAGCAGTAAATTACCCGCATAGTTGCCTATCATAGCTGTAGTGGCATTTGCATTCGGTCCAATAACTGCCAACCTTGTTATGTTGGAGGTGGACAAGGGCAATGATCCATCATTCTTAAGAAGCACAATACCTTCCCTAGCTGCTTCCACTGCAAGCTCTTGATGCTCAGGCGTACACAAGTCTTTAGCCCCAAAGTTTCCATACTCTTTACTTCCATCAAAGTAACCAAGCCTCATTAAAGTAGTATAGGTGTATACAAGAGCTCTGTCTATATCCGATTCTTTCACCTTTCCTTTCACAACTGCAGGCACTAAATATTTTGTATAGTATCCACCACAGTCTAAGTCCAACCCTGGAGTATCACAAACAACATGACTGATAAGCCTCCCCCAACTCCCCAAAAAATAAAATACATAGGAAATGGTTTCAATATTTCTGATTTCTAGAAAAAATTATTTTTTCCTAAATTCACCTGATCTTAGCACATATGCTACTGCATCCTCAGGGGTTTGAACATATAGTTGCCTCTCGAATAATACTTGTATAGAATCACAGTCTGCAGCTATATATCTACAAATTTATAATAACAAAATCGAAAGGTCAATTATGAATTATAATAGAAAACAACAATCCCAACTATGCTCTAAATCCAATATAATTATTGAATAAAATTGGGTTATTGTATGCATAATTAGCTCAAAATTGATCTTACTAACCCATTGAGTTTCCATTCACCCCTGATGGTGTCTTTCAAGAGTTGGGGATCTGCACAAGAAGGAATACCATTGATCTTATTGAAGGAACACATGGCGCTACTAGCAGCACCCTGCTTTACACAGGCCTCAAATGGTGGTTGAAATGTATCCAACATGTCCTGTTGGGTCACCTGTATCTCCCAACACACATTCACAATGGAGTTGATTTGCAGGGTCAAACACAAAATCATAATAGCACAGTTAATAAGTGCAATTTAATCCCACTTTAAATACATTTTGCAACCATATTTATGCACCTAGATGTAGATTGATACAACAAATGGATTTGAACTTAAAAGAAAACTTTGAATCAGCTTTGGATGCTTTTAAAAACTTGGATGCAAAATAAATATAGCATCTGTCTCACACAGTTACAGAATTTACAGTTACAATATTGTAAGATTTTCAATCAATTAGGCTTACCTGTGCATCAAAATGGAACCGATCAAAATCTTTCCAAGCATCGAGATCATAGGCAGTATAATGCTTGCAGCAGGCAGCAACTTTAAGCATGTTTGAGGAGCTATTGCCAGTATCTTGCAAGCCTCTGACATAGTTGACACCATATCTGCTAACTACAAGGGGATCCTCTCCTGGAGTTTCTTGGGCTCGACCCCATCTAGGATCTCTTAGAAGATTGATATTGGGACTCCAATAGGTTAGCCCTGCATTTCCTGAATTGTGCATGCCCCTTGCCTCAGTTGACACAGTCTACACATACAAAGTGAAGAAAAAATATTATACTTCATCAAAAATTTACTTAAGCATAACTATAGGCTATTATATTTTCTCTTCTCCCTGAAAATCTGAAAGCTAAAATAGTTTGACATGTTCTTAATTAAAAAGACAAACTTTTTATCAAAATTATTTACCTCTGCTATGGCTCTCCAAAGAGTTTCATTGAAGGAAGCTGCAGTGAGAATGACAAGAGGAAAACTAGTGGCACCAGGGACGTTCTTGTCGAACACAACACCAGGTCCCAAGTTCGAAACACCGTGCAACGCCTCCGACCACCATTCATACTTGGGTAATCCAAACCTGGGCACTCCAGTTGAACTGCTGCCCATCTGTCCAACTTTCTCTGACAAAGTCATGCGACTCACCAGGTCCTTTGCTCGCTCTTCGAATCCCAAAGCTGAATCACAGAATGTATATTTACTGATATCCATTCCCATCTTGGCAAACTTCACTGGATCACACACATAACTTTCAGCAGATTCACATCTCAGTGCTGCGACAGCAATTATAACAACAATTGCATGTACCCAACATTTCCAATCCATGATGCCAATGTCTGCCATGATCCTCTGCACCAAATTTCAATTAACCAAAAACATCAAAACTATCGTTCTTCTTAATGTTAACTTCAATCTGTAATCCTCAAAGAATGCAATAATTTGACTTATAGTGTTCTCAGCATAGTTCATTCCTCATTCATAGCAATCTTTCTTGTAGTTCATTCCTTATTCATTGCAATCTTTCTTTATCCATCATTCTTGTAGTGGCTTAAGCTAAGACTTAATAATTATTATTTTATAAAGCTTTAACAGTTTTGTCTTCTT
Source organism: Chamaecyparis obtusa (assembly GCA_027943335.1). Classification (NCBI taxonomy): domain Eukaryota; kingdom Viridiplantae; phylum Streptophyta; class Pinopsida; order Cupressales; family Cupressaceae; genus Chamaecyparis; species Chamaecyparis obtusa. Next base: position 756,279 of record BSBK01002002.1, read on the forward strand.
TGGTATTAAGACACTTGACTGTTCTTACTTACCTCAAATACTAATCAAACCACTATTATTATTTTCCCTTCAATTATTCCTTAATAAATGCTATCACCATTTAGTTGCTTATTCCTTCTAGTCAGTCAGGTTGCTGACTTGGTTAGCCAATCTTCTTCTTTAAGTTGATATAAAGACATGTAAACAACTTTATGTGTTCGACATGTAGACTAAGTGTTCATTCATTAGTCACTTTACTTCATCTTTATCGATCCACCTTATGTTAATTATAATCAATATTATGATTGCAAAAATCAACTTTGTAACTGTTATTTCTCTGCATATCTAGGCTACCTGTAGTAATTATGACTAGCTGATTAGTCGACTTCCTTCTCAATGTCCTCTAACCACTCTTGGATGATATCAATATTAGTTGATGTTTTCTCAATGCTCATTATTGACCACCTTGCTATCACGGAGGTAATGGGTCTTTATTATTATTTATTTTTATTTATTTTAATATATTTAATTTGATTTTTATTAATTATTATTAAATACCATTTTGTGAAAGGGGATATTACATTCTAAGTTTAACAAGTGCCACGTAGTGGCTAGTACTTGCCTCTAGTTTTGTAATTAATTAAAATTTATATTTATATTTTAAATAATATTTTTTAAATAAAATAAAAATATAGTTTATAAATAAATAGTTGTGTAGATAAATAAGTTAAATAAGTTATTTTCTTTTCTTTAAAATTTTGTTAATATATATTTGAAAAAAGAAATATATAATAGTCATAATTTATATGTTATATGTTGAATACTTAATGATATAATAATAAATATGGTGTACAATATTAAGATGTTTTAATAGTTATATTTATATAATAATAATATCAATAAACATAATATAATATATTAAATAATTTGTAATATAATTACAATATATATTATAATATCACAAGTTTTATTTAAATTGTAATATTTTGTAAAAATAAATAGTATAAACTACAAATAAATTTATAAAATATAATTTTTAATCTAAATTTATTGATATATAATAAATATGAAATAAAAAATTTCATGTTTCTAATTATTCTCCATGTTTTTACCATGTATTTGTTATTTATTTTCTGATAAATCCGTGCAATAAGACTCAAACTGAATGGACCAATCATATGTTCAAGAAATAATTTTGAAAATTTCTAAAGTTAAAAAAAATGCATTTGTACTATAAAAAACATAAAATTTATAATAGAATATAAAATATGTTAAATTGTTATTGGTTCATACAATTAGTTTTCACTCATTAAGCTTAACAATCCAAAAAATAGCCTATTGGCAAGTACTAATAATGTATTAGGTAATGCATTAGTTGAGCCAAGAAGAACCATTTCTTGTTATGGGTTATTGGAACAACATAAAAAATTCTTGAGTTTGATGAATTTCTATACAAGAAAAATGTGAAAGCTCAAATTGATAATGAGAACACTTAAAATGTCATTAACAACAAATGAACAATTCACATTGGAAGTGCATTTGAATTGTTTTGTGTACTTAGCTATATGCATTTGAATCTCACTTATTACTTTGATAGATGCGAGAGAACTTTGTAGGTCAACCTTCTATCTAAACTAAAACTAAACTACTACTAAACAAATGGTTTTAGGGAAAGGGGTTGGAGGCATACTGTTAAAAGTAGAGATAGAGTTTGAAGAAAGAAATTAAAGATGGTGGGTAGTGGGCCACCAAACAAAGTGATCAAACAACATTCCCTTCAGTACATTGCCAACACTAATTCATGAATATGGAAATGTCTATGGTAGAGTGACTTGGGTTATATTATAGATATATACTTTCTTCATTTATGATTGGGGGAATATTTAGACAAACATAAGACATTCAAATAATTAGACTAAGGGACACTCTTAAAGATGAAATATAAAGAACATAAAGCCAAAAATAATAGTTTTATTAATCGAATAGTGGTTAGTCAATTATTTCTTACAAGAGTTGTAAGATGGTCAAAATTTTAAAAGAAAATAAAAATTTATTACAAATGAGGAAAACCATTGTGAATATAGCCTATAAAAAAAACATCATAACCATAAAGTGAATCCAAAAGACCAAAACAATTCTACATGATAAATTTAAAAATACAGAATTTTTTTTGATAACCTACCTCATAAATCTTAAATAAAGGGAGGAATATATTTAAGTCAATTACAATAATTTATATTTTATAAATCACTACATTTTATAGATTTAAAATATATTGAACAATTTGCTACATTTGTAAATCCAAAGATAGTGAAAAATTTACGACATTTCTAACATCTTGGAAATGCTTGCAAACAACTATAGAATCAAGAAAAGCAATAGCATTCATTCATTGGGCATGGAGACAAATAAATTTTTAGTGTCTATTGGTGTCTATTGGCACAACCCCCATATATTCTTTTGCTTTTGGAAAGTGTTGAAGTAGGAGTTCAAGGGTGACAATCAATGATAGATCTTGGATAAAGCTTTACAATGATAAATAAAGTGGTAGTTATAAATCATAGATGGAAATGGATAACAAAATAAATGCAAATCAAAAATCAAAACTACATAGAGAAACCTTTTTAAGAAAAATTCCACACTCAAAGAGATCCAAGGCTTGCATTAATCCTTCAAATGAGCTACACCAACATAACTCATCTCTGAATGATTGCAACGCTTCATCCTTTTTTTAAATTGTGATCTAATCCATCTTTTGAAAGATACCTTATAAACTGCAATCTTTTATTTAAATTTTTTGTTTTAATATTCTTTCTATTTCGACAACTAGAAAACACTTTACAAGTTATCAAAATTGAATTTAGCAACTTTCATGACAACTAAGAGATAATTACAAAATATCAAATAATAATTAAATATAATTATAATAAAATAAATTTATATATTTTTTCAAAAATAATTAGAAACACAAACTTTCCAATAAATATGTATCAGAAGTCATTGGATTGATGATTTCATATCTTTCAATGGTAGATGAAAATGGAGTAGAAAATAGTCCAAGATGTTCAAAAACAATGTCAACAAGAGAAACCATTGATGATGAGCATGATCTTGCTTAGAAGCTTTGAGAGATGAACCAAGCGAGTAGAATAAAGAAAGTGGGAACCATGACAGGAATGAACATTAGTGTTGACAACACAAAAGCATCATCCAAAGTTTAAGATCAACAATTTGGGAACATATTATCTCAAAAAGAAGCTTAAGCAAAAAGACGTCTTGAAACCAACATGGCCCCCTATCGACATCATCATTTGAGAGGATATATAGTATGATGTACATCCTTCTACATATTAACTAAGATGAGGACACAAAAGAGTTTTGACTAGAATACTAAATTTATAAAGAATGGGAAATGACTATCCAACACCTAAAATGTACCAAACATCTATTATAATATATTTATAAGGTAAGTGCACCAAGATGGTGTGCAAAAAAGGGGGTATAAGTGGCCTTTTTTTTCTTTCTAAACTTGGAAGAGAAATTTGAGAGTCATGCACTCAAAAATAGAAGATGTGAAAAGAACAAGAATTGTAGTACTTTGAATCTAGTTTCTAAACTACTAAAGTTTTTTTAAAATGGATAAGATTAAGAGGATCAAATCCTATGCACACAAAAAATTGTTCCTTATTTTTTAGAAAAATATAATATAGTGTCTAGCCTACATATCAAAAAATTTATAGTTAGATTTAGTATTTTTAAAAATCCTTCGGTTGAAAGATAGTTAAGAATTATAGCTATAAGTTGTCTATGTTTTTGTAATTTTTTGATAAGTTTTTTTTTTGATGATTTTTTGAAGTGGGCACATCCTGAAAATCAAATGCATGTTTGTGTGTAAAACATTACTTGCATCAAAAAAATAAAAAATCCAATTTTTTTTTGTAAATGTCTAAATAATAAAGTGCACAACAATAATATATAATTTCTTTTAAACTTGGTCAAGTATAGATCAAAAGACATAAAAATTGGTAAACATATGTCTCTAAGAACTATAGAGACACTGGTAAAAACAAATTAAACTATTATATGTTAATGCTGTCCAAAAACACAAAAAAATATATGTTTAGAAAGCTCGAATGATGGTATTTTTACAAATACCCAATTGATTATGTATATACCTGATGATGATGATGAAGTTAAGAAACCTATTTAGAAGAACAAAACACATGAAAAGGGAGGGAAATGAATCTCTCAAGCCTCAGTCTTGCTATCCAAGCCTATTAACTAGCCTTGTCCTTGGCTTTGTAATTTACCAAACCTAAGCCCTATCAGGTTATTTGAATTTAAAGTAATGCAATCATGTCAAGGGTGTTTTGCTATTTTTTTGGTTGGGAGGCCACTTTTTTGCACACCATCTTGGAGCACTTACCCTATAATGCATTAGATATATTACTTTCTTAGTAATTTTAGGGGTTCAATAGACATCTCTTAAAGAATGTTGGTCCCATTATTGATGTCACAACCATATACAAAGGAAAACTACATCATGATATCAATGGCTCATGGGGATGGTTTTATTGAACCCAATTTAGCAAGTTTGGTTGCAATGCTTCTGTGTTCAATAAAAGTACCTCACAAATTATAAGAGAGTCCATCATATAGTATGTAAAATCAAAGAACCATCAAGAAAGAATGCACTAGAACGAGTTGATCCATAGTGAGGAAAGTAACAAGAAATTAAAAATAGGTTTTTCAAGCCAACTAAAGAGGAATCTACTTAGGGGAGATAAATAAACTATAAAATGGATTTACATAGTTTGATGTGTGTTTTGACTCATCATAGGGCATCTTAGGTTGGATATAAGATGGACAACACATTTTAGGTGGTTTTTAGCCCATGATTTTTTAATACCGTTAGATAGTTTCATGTATTGTATCTCCTATATATTAGGTGCATGAGATAGAAGTTGTAAGAGTTTGATAGTTGTTGAGTTTCTTCCAGATCTTTGTTGGTGATACTCCTATAAGGAGCTTTCTCTTCAAGTATATTGTAATTTTTTGTTAATTTGTGAATAGTATATTGGACAACTTTTGGAGTTTGGCATTTTTCTTTCAAAAGGGTTTTCCCCACATGTAAATCATTACATGTTGTGGTATGCATGTTTTTTGAGTTCATTTGTATTAAGTTTCTATACTATTCTGAAGATATGATACTTTTTTTCATAACTCTTCTCTCAAAATTAGTGTTGGAAGTTGTTCAACTACCTTAGTTTCCTTAGAAGTGGTATCAAAGCCTAATCATTTTTTGTTTCAATTGTATAGGTTATTGGGTTATTTAAACTAATTTAGATTTGAGTGTGATATTGCATAGAAGATACTTTATAATCTTGTTTCAGGAATTTTCAGAAGGCAAGTTTGTCAAGGGGTTACCCCACAATAGTGTGTTACATTTTTTTAGACGTGCTGATTTTTGTTGAAATAACACATTTTTAAGAAAATATGATGATTTAATTCTTGAGAGGTCTTGTTTGAAGGAGTTAATTAAAAATGGTTGGATCAAAGCCTCTTAGATCAAAAAATCTTTGATATAACCTCTATACGAGCCTCAGTCATACCTACAATGGAGTCTCCTTCGCACCTATTAAAATGCCGACGGAAAATAATTTGACAAACCTATCTATGCAGTATGATACTACTCAAAAAAATATTTCCAATTATTATAATGTTAATATATATTAATTTTATTATGACTTCACATTTTTTGTTTTACTAAACATAGATATTTCACCATATATCAACCTCTGTGTTCAACTCTTATGGAAAAATAGTAAACAAGAGAAAAAAAAATTGTAAAATATCTATGTACTATGTCTTGAAGTCCTCTTTCTATCAAAAAAATGGACAAATAGACAACAAGTTACAAGCTATGGAATGATCATATGTCAAAATTATGGTTAAGTCAACTTCAAACGCTAGTAAAATATGAAATACTGAGGATTAAGTCATGAAACCAATTGTAATCATTAGATATGAATGTTACAAAACTAAATTCTAAAGAATCAACTTGATATCTATTTTAGAAAAAAAAAAATTTATGCTCTATGGAATAAGTGCCACTCTTTAAAAATGTTGTTTTCAGCAATGTACTGGTTTTCGAGGGAGATAGAAAAATGGATTCAAATAAATTTAAAATAATATTTAGAATCTAGACAGAAAATCTTAAAAGACTCTAATTTACTTCATCTCCCAATATGTAACAGTTTAGTGGCAATATGCATCCAGAAGTGAAAAAAAATTTCAGAATGTACATTTCAATGTCAATTCAAGCAAAAAAGTGTAACCCACTATTGTGGGTTCACCCCAAGGAGAAGAGAGGTGGAGATGTTTTTAAGAAATAATTTTGAGATGCAGAAGCTGAAGAAAGAAGATTTGTTAATAGATCGAGATCCGTGGGATGTTGTTGATGAGAATGTCTTAAGACCTAAAAATTTGATTGAGGCTATTAAATATTATGTTATGGATCATAAAGGAAAGCATCTAATCAAGTTTTTCCTATTAGACTATATAGGTAATCTCACATTACTGTGTCCCACTTTTTGGCCAACTTTGATACAAATGAACATTCTAAAAAAAAAAACTTCACTTTCAGACACATATTGTTGCAAAACCATTAAGAATTTGAATATGATGTAAACTAGCGACTTTAAAAAAAAATCTAGTTTCTAAATATATTTTTTCTAAAAATAATTAGAATTGATTTGTATCCATTTTTCCTTCTCCTTCAAAAAGTGGTTTGTATGAAAAATCAACATTTTTAAATAGTGACAATAACTCGGTTCAACATAACTCTTTTTTTTTTAAATGATAACGACGTGATTATTTTGAGGTTAGGTTTGTAACATCAATACCTAGAGGATCCAAATGGATTCATTTAATTTGGTTCAAAATTTTATAGTTTATTAAGTTATGAAGTGACATTAACAATAATTTAGACATAGGTTTCTCCAGTTCGCTCTAACTTGATCTATATGTATTGAAATTCATTTTTCCTTTTTTGATAGAAAGGTAACATAAATACCTAATTTCTACATATTTTTATAATTTTTTTCCTAATTTACTATTTTTCCCAAAGCATCAAAGAGAGAGGTTGCTAAATGGCCAGACAACCTATGTTTAATTAAACTAAAAATAAAATGTCACAATGAACTCAATATATATTAAAGTTATAGTCATTGTAAAGCTTATTAAAAGTAGCATAATCTAGTTTTTTTTTCCAGAATATTGTCTTATTTGGCCCTTGATTGAGACCTCAAAAGGGTAGAATTTTGGAGAATTTTATTGTCCTTAGCCAAAAATTCTATTTTTGGCACCTTCACACAAAGACCCCTTCTAGTGAAGGGGGTAGGGGGCTTTCTTGCGAAGGCCCCTTTGCAAAAACACCCCTTGGCAAAAGTAAGACGGAAAGGACACCGCAAGATTTTTTTCCAAGCGTGCTCACCCGAACTTGGGTCGACTAATTTTTTTCTAGTTGCATTTTTTCATTTGGGTATAAGTGTTTTTTTCCTCTCTTTTTTTAAACACAAAAATCCATCTTATTCATTGTTTTTTATAGAAGCATAGGCAAGTTAATATATGCAAGTTTTTTGCATCTGGTAATTTTTCTAAAGGCATTTTTTTTAAGAATGGAGATGGAAAATAAGAAGAGAAGATAAACTAAATTTGTAAGAAAAAGGTCACTTGGTAGAGAACAAAAAAATCACAAAGCTTCATTGGCATATTATTATAAAACCAAAGAAGGTATGTATCTCTAATTTCACATGCCTAAGTTTAATATGTCTTTTTTAAAAAAATTTCTCTAATTTGTTCTAATTTGATTTGTTTTTGTGCATGTAGATCATAATCAACAAGTACAAGATGAAGGAGAAGCTCAGGCGGGAGGGTCAACCCAAGTTGAAGAAATGGATGTTGGAGAAGGGTTAGAATCACTCCCTATAGAAGCTCAAGCAATGGAAGTTGGAGATGGGTCAAGATCACTTTCTCTTATTGGTATGGATGAACATATAAATATAACTCAAACTGTAAAGAAAAATAATAATTATAGAAACCTGGATCATTTACTTACAACGGATGTGGAGAAATTGAGATTACTTGTTGATTTAAACCTTTAATCTCTCTAAGAAAATATCAATGAATAAGATAGCAAGGGAAATAATGGCTAAATTTGATAATCTTGAAACACTTGAACAAGCCCAATTTCTTTCAATTATAACTATACAAAAAAAAGTTGTAAGAGCCATTAAAATTGTTGGGTGTAGACACAACATCAAAAAAGAGAAAAATCTCTAACATGCAAGTTGATATTATTGAAAATGTTAGGAAAGGTTTGAGTCCTGTAGGGAAGTGATCTCAATCTAAAGATAAGGCCATTACAAGAAAAGTGATATTGACATCCATTGTAGGTAACACTATGCCCTGAAACAGACAAATATATTTAGTTTTATCTCATATTAGTTTTAGTAGGAAAACAATATCAAGATATGTTAAGAGGAGATTATTTTTGGATGATAGCACCTTGGAAGGCAATTGGGAAATTATGTGTAGAGATCCTTAATTTGATAGGATTGAGGAGGGAATTAAGAATTTGATCACATCATTTTGGAATGATAATACCTGTCCTTCATCAAACAATAGAGATGTTATCAGACATAGGGTTAGAGATAATAAATATGAACATCATACAAAACATTGGTTGGACACAACGCAACATGAAATGTATGTGTCATTTTGTAGTTCAAATCCTAATATAAAGATTGGAAAAACATCGTTTGAAAGATTAAAGCCATATTATGTGAGGAAAAACAAAGTGTTTGAAACTTGTTGTTGTCATTATCATATTGAATTTGATCTCCACTTTAAGGTTTTCTGAAATTTTGTAGAAGAAAGTTATGGTTTTGAAAATGCTCCTCCTAGTAGACAAAGTGAGTTCATCTCATCCATTTTATGTGAAAAAAGAGATGATGCAGTTGGTAAAATAAATTGCATAAAAAGAATATGTGAAACATGTGTTGATTTGGCTCTTTTCCCTTTGAAAAATGAAGACATTGATGTGACAAAGATGGTAAATTGTGAGAGTTACAAATATGTAAGGAATGAAACAAAATTTGGGAAAGAATCCAAAAGGTTAGAATATGTTGAAGAGGAGATAACTATTAGAGCATTTATGGAGAAATTTAAAAAATTGATTCAACCCCACATTCATCATGATTTTTTTACAAAGTGGCAAGTAAACAAATTCCAAACACTGAGAGACAATTTTCCACTTGGAACTATTCTATCGATTGTTGATTTTGCAAAAAAATATTCCTTTGTTCATCAAAAGGCCATTCAATCATAATACTATTTTTCAAAGAAGATTACTATTATGGTATAGGTGTGTTATCAACATGCACAGTTATATTTGGATGGTGTTCAGAGAACATTTGAAGCATGGGTCAAAAAGAAATAATATCACTTTTATCTAAGTGATGATAAAGAGCATGATATTCACTATGTATAACACTACTTCAAGAAGTTTTTTACAAATTTGAAAGAAAGGGGCATAAAAATTGATAAACATTATGTTTGGTGAAATGGACGTGCGGCACAATTAAAATCATCCAGACCATTTTATGCACTATGTAGATATAATCATAATTAAAACATACCATATATCTGGAGTTTCTTTGAGAGTGGACATGGAAAAGGTGAACATGATGGTGTTGGAGCTTGCATCAAATGTTCTTTACAAAATTATCAAATGAATTATCAGGAAGTTCGTATAAAAAAATGCACATGATGTTGTTGAATGGTGTAAGACGCATTTCACACCAAACAAGGTTGACACATCATCAAGAATGAGTCAAGTGGTACCACATAGATTATTTTGGGAGATAATAGGTATGTACATGTTTAAATTATACATGTCTATATATATGTGTGTGTGTGTGTGTGTTTAAATTTTACATCCTTTATTCAAATTTTAAAAATAAAATTCATAATTTGTCCCATTTTTATGTTAAATATATATGTGTTCAGTTGTGGATAGAAAAAATATGCATGGTTGGAAGAGGATGGAGAAGACATGATCTTTGCATTTAGTTATGAGTACAAATTATTGCAATGGGACATTGTACACTAGGGAGTACTCATGTTTTTGTTCTCACTCCATTGCTAAAAACTATTCAAAATGCATCAATCAAGAATGTGGATATGTAGGTGCATGGAATTTTCTACCACTTGTTGTTACTAATACAATTGATGGAGATGAAGATGAAACATTTGATGACATTCCTTTGATTTCTACTGATTATGACCGGATATTTCAAGATTGGTCAAAATGGGTAAGTATAATAAATTAAGTTACACATACATGTATGTACATATATCTAGATCTAGTTTGAAGTAAGTATTTTCTCTTATGTATACATTTGTTGTGCAAGAGATGTCTTTGTGGTTATTGTTGAGCCTGGAAATGTAGGAGTTAGTTATTATTTATTGCATTGCACTACAGAGAGGATGAAGTTAATTGAACTCGAAGAAAGCAATAGAATGTTGTTCCCCACAGGTTTGCATGTTTGAGATATATATATATATATATATATATATATATATATATATATATATATATATATATATATATATATATATATATATATATATATATATATATATATATATATATATATATATATATATATTAACAAATTTAATAAATTGTTTTAAATGTTGTTAAAATTTGTGGTGCAAGTTCAGTTATTTTAGAGGGAACATATTTCAAGAAAATCATCATAATCCAAAATGGGATTCACTTTGTTGATTATCAACTTGACAATAAGGTGTTTCAATATAGCCACCTAGTAGTTGTTATCTCCCTTTGTCTCCATCTAGTTAAATCTCAATGTGGACATCGTAAGTGGAGACTAGATAGTGAGGATCATTAGAGAATATTATGTTAGGAATGGGAACACTGAGAGGAAGGGGGGTGAATCAATGTTCACTATATTTAATCTTTTTCACTTTACTCTTTAAACTTGACTTGAATTCTTAAGTACTGAAATGAACATTAACATAAACAAGAAACATGAACTCAACACATAACACCAATGTGGTTATGAGGAAACCCAAATAGGTAAAAACCCCAGTGGGAATTGACACCCACTAATAATCTGTACTAGTGTCTTATGATCCTTGTTAGAAGATCCTTAACCCTGTTAGGATTTGTCTTTACTATGTATTTAGTACAGTGACCTTGTTAAGGGTCGAACCCTATTAGGAGTATTTTACAATAACCCTATTAGGGGTGGGGACACATTGTCCTAGAGCTCACTGCTCAAGTGGTGAAGGCTACAACCTTTTGATCTTAGATACACACTATATCTGTTGGATGAACTGGCACTATGACACTGCTTGTCTGATCAGTTCCTTTGATGTGTTGATTCTTTGACCTCTTGAAAAGCTCTAATACATCTTATTAACTCTTCGCACACTTCTTCTCTACTTATCTCAACTCTATATCAACTACCATACTAATTACAAAGGGTGCATCTCATATTTATATGTGCTACCAAAACAATTAACTAGGTCGGCCTATAACCGATTACATATAATGCTTTCGATTGAATTGGATCAAGCGTGTTTACAAAAAAAGTTAATTACATATCTACAACCTAATTACAATAGGTGCATAGCCTTTACAAAATAATATTATAGTCGCTAACCAAATTACCAATAGTCAGTTGCATACATTGTTCTGTTATGGCATTCACTATCTGTGTAACTTCAGTTGTTTATATCTTTGTCATACTGAATCTTCTGATCATGCACTCTTAGACTAAGCATGAATATACTCTTACCATCTTATCTTCAAGGGCACATACCATAACTCAGTCATACGCACGTGCGCTGATGCTCTGAACTACTGTTGCTCTGTTAACTATCCAGTCTTCTATACTTAGCCAAATATTGATCTTCTGATGATGTGCACTGACTCCAAAACTCTATATGACTTTGTTGCCATAATGACAACACTATATTAAGTCATATACAATAGTATAGTCAACTTTCCAACAATCTCCCCCTTTGTCATTGATGGCAACAAAGGAATATGGAAAAGTTACTAGCTGTCCTCTTATACAAAAACTTATATCTCCCTTAGTCTTATTACTATACATCTTCTTTACATATCTATACCTCCATATTCTATACATACTCCCCCTTTGAAATTAATGACAAAGGTGCTAAAAACTGAATCTCTACAAGTACTTACAGGGAAAGTACATCTGGATATTTTATTTGTAACTTGTGGATCTCTTGCTTCCAAAAGGCAATCAGTGCATTGACTATTTGGAGATGGGTGCATAATGCATAATTCAGCTTCTCTATCTTCTCCAAATCTGAGCTAGGACCTTGATCATATGTCACCATGGTGGCATCGATCTCCTTGATATTCTAATTGAGCACATCTAGGGAGGGCGCAAGAGCATTCCTGAGCTGTGTTTGCCTTGCCCTTATCTTGGACATCTCCTTCTCTGCTCTTTCAATCTTGTCAATATGCCCTTGATATACATTATTACACATATTTACATTAGTGGAGGGATCTTCTACTAATTTTCTAACTTGTTCTATCATTGCTTATGCCTCTTGTATCTTCTTGAAATGACCATCAATCAGCTTATCTTGGTCCATACAATCTGCAATGATCTTCCTGCCATTTGCTGCAAACTCTTTTAAGGATGCTTGACAAACCTTGAATGAACTTAGGTCAAGTGAAAATTTACTAACCGATTCACTAAGCCTCTTCTTCATATACTTTTCTTCTGCAACTAGGGATGCAGATTCTTCCAAGCTATAAAAGTTTGTCTTAAAATTTGAGAGAATTGTGCTCATATCATTGACTGAATGAACCTTAGACACTTTCTTGTCTAAAGCTAGCAGGTTGTTCAAGATGTTCACTAACTCAACAAATAGGGGATTCCTCATTACTTGTTTCTCTTTGGCCTTCTCCATAGCTAAGACATTGATCTTGATCAGGTCTTCTTCTCCCCAAGAATCCAAATTAGTGGTGTCTAGTGTCAATCTTGACAACAATGATACAGAAGGAGTGATAGGAGTGCTCTCCATTACTTCTTGTTTTAATCTGATTTTCATTCCAATAGATGGCTCATTTGCTGATTCATTTCCTTTTATCTCTTCTTCTCCTTTCTTTTCTTCTATATTTTCTTCCTCTTTTTCTTTTTCTGATTCTTTTCCTTCTTCTTGTTGTAACTTAGGTGAATTATCACCACATAGAATTTCAGCTTCTTGTGTGCTCACAAAATCTTCTTCAAACTTTTCCAAGTCTTTATCTGTGGCCGCCATGGCTATCTCTACATTATCAATGATGATAGTGTTATCTTTTGGTGTCTCTGTCATGGGTGCAGAATTTTCTTCCTCTGTAGGAGTTTCATGTAATGCCCCACCAGGGAACCCAGAAGAACTTAACCTAAACATGTGACTAATTTTGTAGAATAATTTTATTTTTTTTAGTTAACATTCAAGAACATCAAAGTTTTCAATGCGGAAGCAAAGCAAAAGAAACAACCAACAAAGGTTACAGCTCTCAAGGGTTCCTTGATGAAGATTACTAAAGAGTTAATTAATTAATATAAGATAAAGATATAAATCCCAAGTTACAACTGAATGATAAATACAACATCATATGTATGATTACATAAATATAATTGGTACCATAAGGTAACCATGATAGAAAGCATCCACTGCACAAGTTGCAGGGTATGAATATAATAACTAAAAAGAGATACAACATGATAGCTCTGAAAAAATGATACAATGATTCAAGATCACAAGAAGAAGAAGATCACGAAAGAACATCTGCAACATGGATCATCCAACCTCAGTGCACGAGCGTCGGAATCTCAAATGGTAAAAGAACCACTACCACCGGACCACGTGAACCTAAATGGTCCACTCCCACCGTGCTAAGGAGATAACATCAGAACCCACTCGGATAACAAACAATAACAACAATCCTAGGAAGAGGTCCTGAAAGCTTCTAAAACAAAGAATACAAAAAGTACAAGGTCAAACAAAACATTACCAAAGGCAAACAGAAAATGTAGGAAACCTAAGATGCAAACAAGAAGTGTCATCACATAAGTCAACTCTAAGGTTATCCTGGTAGTCCCTTTGGACCCCGGCACCCTAGTGACTCTATGTGGTGATAGTAATCTCTCATGTAGACAAGGTACTACCTATGCCATATCCAGTCCACGAAGGCGGCAAGCATCATCTCAACTCCCATCCTAGTCAAACTCAATCGGGAACTCAGGCATGGGCGAGGCACAAAATATCTTATTAGGTTCATTTTAGATTCCCAATGTTTATTTATTATCACTTATTAAACTACTTGTAATGGGATCTCCTGGTAGCCACTTCCGGGCTCTGGCACCAATTACAAGCCACTTCCTGATATACACTCAGATGACCTACCCTAGGGTTTCACAAGAACAATAAAAAGGTCTCTGAGTTAACACAACTCCTGAATCTTCTACAACCAGATTCAACATGCAAAACCATAACATGCATAATCAGATACATAACAAAATAAGATCACTGACACAACATAATATGCATAGCAAATAAACATGTAAAAAAAAGATACCCAAAACCCGCCTCTGGATTTTAATCCCAAAAGATGACTACAGCCCCTAAAATCAATTCAAATCAAATGTACAAGGGTGTCAAAAGTCTTCATATAAGACAAGTACATTAAAGATTGCATCATTCATACACAAGAATAAACAATCCTACTTGACCAAAGATCTAATTTTAACATAATACTTTAATCAGATTCAATTGATTAAAAACAATACAAATCAATCTAGCTTTCAAATACATTTATTATATGAATAATCTATCAACAAAATTAATCAAATTAAAATTTATACAATCCGAGTTTATACTTTTACAAATCAATTGTAAACAATTATAGTACAAGCAAAGAACTATGATTATTAAACTAATTTCTTTTAATAAATGATAACACAAAACAAATATTAAAATATTTAGAGTAATCACAAGGAATAATCTATAATTATAAATAAAATCATCTTAATTACCAAAAGAAATAATTATAAAAAAAGATTATTTATTAATTAAAGAAAATTACTAAACAAAAATTATATTAAATAAAATATTTTAATTTAACATAATTTTAAAACCAACTTATTGAATTAAATTAATAACATAATTAATAAACTATATTGAAATAGTTTAATAAAATAAAATAACAAAAAACAAAATAAAGGGGGGGGTACCTGCGAGTACCCTGTCCCCTGCCGCACTATCCCCCTGTGGCGCACGGCACAGAGGCCGGTGATAGTACCACGGGTATTGTCGCACGGCAGTCCCCTTGGGGACTGTCGTGCGCCAATACCAAAGTACTGCGCACGTAGTCTGCCAGGGCCCGCCATCCAGTGGGGGGTGTAATAAAAGCCCAAAAAGTTTTAAAACAAAACATTTTTTCAAAACTTTTTCATATATTATTAAAATCATAACATATATATTTATTAAAATCATAATATATATATATATATATATATATATATATATATATATATATATATATATATATATATATATATATTTATAGATAAAACTCAAGCAATATTAAATTAACCTTAAAAATTAATTTAATATTAAATCAAAACACACACACACACACACACATATATATATATATATATATATATATATATATATATATACTAAACACAAAGAAATATATATATTAAAATACCAAAAATACAAATATTCCAAAAACATGAATAGTAACTCCAATAATTTTCATCAAGATCAAAACCCTAATCCACATGGGTTTTTAATTGATCCATAACAAATACCACCAACCTTTTCAACAAAAAGATAGATTCAAATCACACAATGGATTGCATGCAAACTTGCTCTAATTTCCAACTGAAATAAACATTGCTTCTCAAACAATCAAAACCATCAAGCACGAAGAAGACACTTTCTACAATATCCTACAGGAATTTCGAGAAAGAATAACAGCAATAGATTTGAAACCTACCTCAATTCAAATTATACAGATTCGATGATGACCAGAATGAAGAAGACAAAATCTGAGCTTTTCGAAGAACTCTTTCTCCAAAACTGTCTCCCAATTTCTATCACAGAACTGTCTCCAAAATTCCTCCTCCAAACCTGTGTGTCTGAATAATGGCCAAACCCCTAATAATTAAAGGAATTTCCTTCCCCATGCATGAAATTTGAACTCAACTCCAAGGAAGCATTGCATGAAATCAAACTTTAGTTTACCGTTCTGTTCCAGTTGAACTGAAGTCAACTCTCCACTTTGACTTTAGTCAAAAAGTACTTTAACCAAACTCTAACTTGAATTAACAATTCAATTTCATGCAATTATGAATGTGCACAAATGCATTAAATTAAATAATAATTAAAACATTAAGTTAACACAAATAACACATGCCAAAATAACCTTTAATTTAATAAATATATTTTAATTAAACAAAGGTTAATTTCATGATTTAAATAAATCAAAAGTGAAGATATTTAATTAATTCACATTAATTAAATATTTCAACCACACTCAAATTAGCATATAATTAATTCCCAATTAATTAATGCATCAACTATATAATAAAAATAATAATTAAATTAAAATAAAAACATTTATTTAATTACCATTTAAATACTATGCCATAGCTAAACAAAAAATAGCATGATCTAAAAATAGAAATCACATCAAACGCCACAAAGCAACGAAACAGAAAGACCTAAGGACCCACATTCAAACTCAGGACTTAGGTGTAAACTCTTGCCAATTGGACGAGTTTAGTAGGGTGGAAACACAGAATCTTGTCCCATACTTTAGGACAATAATTAGCTTAGGTTAGGATTTGGAACTGAATATTATCTCCCCTCTTTTACCATTGAGATTAGTGATAGGGCACGCTCATCCTGACAATTCAGGGAAGTCGATGCCCGGTACCTGTAACCTACATAAAAGATGAGCATGTACATATATATATAGAAATATAACAGACAATGGCAAGGATCGGCCGATCGTGTGGATCTCGCAAGCAAGTAACTATGACTCCGTCCCTCAACCATATCAAACACATCAAGCAAAAAGATAAAAGCATACATGAACACCATACACATGCAAGTATGGGGTAAGTATAATCAACATTTATAAATAACATTTTGAAACAGATATAACATCATCAACATATAAACGAGTCGATATAATCATCATAAACATCAATTTATTAAAGATTCACCAAGAAGTGACATATATCCAATATTTAAAAAAAAACACTAAAATAAAAAAGCACACATGCAAGTGGCCCAAAAGAGTTTGGCAAGAAAACAAATAAGCAAACTATGGAGGGGTACTACATTTCAACTGCAGGTGTTGAATCTTGAGGACCTATAAATGGTACATTAGTGGGATCTGCCACTTTGACTTCCTTATAAATCACTTGTGTTGAGGGCACAGTGGGTGGATAAATGTGTCTGTTCAAGAATACCTTTTCAAAAGCCTTCTTTGTTTCCTTTGCAACCAACTCATAATTCTTGTCCATGATGTGTAGTGTTCTTGTCTTAGTCTGGAGGTGTGGTTTCACCAAATCTAACAACAAAGTTTTCTCCTCTAGAGAACATACTAGGAGACTTTCATCTAGAGTCTTTTCTCTTATCCTTTGATCCTCTTCAATGGCCTGTCTTTTTAGGAATTCTAAGATAGTCCACACATTATCAGGAATCATTGTCTTTAGTTCTAGTACTATCCTTTTAAACTTCAACATGTGTTTGATAATCATTCCATGGATTTCTGATTTGTCAATTTCACTATACTTCTCATAGAACTTCCCTACTTCATCTATCCTGCCTTCATCAATAATCCTTGTACTCAACACACTAAGACTAGGTTTGAAACTTACTTTTGGAGGTGCTTGAGTATTCTTCCTACTTCTTGTTGCTCGCGAGGATGGATGACTAGTGCTAATCTCTTTCTTCCTCTTAGGCATTTCCTTATACTCAGGAGGAGCAGTAAGGTCAATTATTTTTGTGGGTGCAGGAGGGGAAACAATTGTTTTACCCTTCGGATCATCGGACTTCTCTACTTTTAAATTCTTCAATTTTGGATCATTAGACTCTGCCTCTACTGCAGATGCATTCTCAATTCCCAAATAAATATTTTCTTGTCTTCCTTTGTTCAGGTCTACTTGAGTTACTCCATGAATTTTCAATATCTCAGAGGTAACCCTGGCTACTTTTCTTTTGGTTGTTGCGCTGTTTAAAACTACATCAACTTCTCTTGTTTTCTCTTCATAAGTCCCCCATCTTGGCTCATTAGGGTCCTTAGGTGCTGATAATAGTACTTGAGCATATGCCTCTAGGATTGGCTCCTCAACCTCATATCCAAGTGGATGAATCCACTTTGTCCTTAGTTCAACTACTTCCATACATGTTGTATCAGTCTCTACCATAAAGCAAATGATTTCCTTGTATTTTTCAACTATTTTCTCAGGTATCCTATATTTCATCTGCATCTTTATTCTGAATTTTTTCAATTCTAGCTCCATGTATTCCTCCAATGAACTATCATTAGATGTCTTAAAGGATATTTGAGGCATTGTAGGTATATCTTTGTCTAGTTATAAATCTGAAACCTTTCCAAGTATATGGAAGTACATGTCAATGATTAAAGACCTAAACCTGAATATTTTTGTCTTGTCATGTTTGATGGCCTTAATGTTTTCTATCAGTTGTGCGTGCAAGATCTCGTACAAGATGAACTCTCCATTTTCTATGATAATCCTTTTTGCTACAAGAACAGTGGCTGCAGACACACTATTCACCCTGTTGGTGTGCTGAAACTTATACCCTAATACCATAGACATCGGTTTGATGTCTTTCTCCTCTATAGGCTCAATGATCATTTTGTGCCTATCACTTCTTGACTTGCAAGATTGTTCTACAAGTTTTCTAACATCCTTTCCCACTGGGAGAATAGCGGTTGTCCTTGAGTGGCTTATCATTTCATGTAAGAGATCTCCTATAATTCTTACTGGAACTTCACCTATCCAAAATAGGTCATCATGGATTCTGCTTAATGGGATCTTGATCTATTCAGATTTGTAAAACTCATGTGCCATAGCAAACTCAATAATAGGATGATTCTCTAACTACACGAACTCATCAAGGAAGGTTTTGTCTAGTTTCATCATGGTCTCAATGTGCGCTCTAATTTTGTCAAGACCTATTGGCTCCTTCTTACAATATATGTATGCACGAATGTCTTCAACATGCATAACACCCATAGGAGTGCGGGAGAATGCCCCTTCTAGGTCATCCAATGTAGATTTGAATGGGTGCCTCTTAAACACATATATTTTCTTCTCCGCAGCATCAAATACAATAGGAGTAGCCATCACTTACTTGTATATCACTTTCCTAATGGTTTCCAAGAGCTTTTGAATTAGTGTGACGGATTAGGGCTTCCGCAACCGATCAAACACACTGCTTCATTGGTGAATCAATCTGCAATCCTTCACAATCAACTGCTAGGACTTATGTGCTCTTCAATCACTCTGAACTCGAATGCAATGAGTGATCTACAAGCTTCTATGTACTTTAAAGTAAAAATTATGCCATTAATGTTTGTCGCGTAAACCAGACTTCCATTAAAATATCCAACTTTCATTCTGCTATCAATTAGCTAGTGTGCTCTTGCACATAGGTTCTGCTAGTCTCCAAAAGGTTAAATCCAAAGGTGCATACTCTGAGGGTGAGTATACCAGTCGTGCAGGGGTTTAGAGCTAAATTAGCTCCCCCTATGACCCTGAGGGCCATTCATCCAGATGTAGAGGGTGCATCCACTATGGATGCATCCAATACATTCTCATCAACCTTATCCTTCTTTGCCTCTAACCAAATCAAGCTCGCATCTTCTAAAGCTTTCACAAACTTGACTTCTCCTTCGGTATCCAGTATTGATTCTTCTAGCTTTTTAGGGCTTTCTTGAGTTTATTTTCTTGATCTACAGAACTTTGAGATGTGTCTAGCCTTATTACATGATTGACAAATAACTAGAGACCTTAAATTCCTCGGTGCATTGACATGGGTTACCATTTTGCACTTTCTAGCTGAGTGACCATTATAGTTACATATCTGACATGTAACATTCTGAGAACTTCTTACATTTGGCTAATCTTGATTTCTCTAATTATGCTGAGTCTTGTTCTTCTGACTTGTCATACAATTCATAGCTCTATGACCAAATGTGTTACATGAATAACAGTAACCATTGAAAGGTCTTACCTCTTTACAATTCCTTGCTATATGTCCATGCTTGTTACATGCATAACAAGTTCAGTCTACTGGCTTGCGCTCATCTTTGGATGGTTCAACATTCTCTTTAGTCTGACTTCCAGTCTCCTTAGCATTTGTGGTGTCTTCTGGTGCTTTCATCCTTGCTCACATGTTATCAATCTGATTTTGTGCTTCATTGAATCCAATGCCGCTGGTATCTCCTTTAAGCTTCTGAGCATATAACTAAGATTCTATCAGATCCTTGCTTGTGTATAATTTATCAATGTGATTCTTTGTTTCTTTTAACTCAAATTCCAAATTTTCTTTGTTGTTTCTTAGCTCCAAGATTTCCATGTTTGCTTGCCTTAATTCTTCATTTAGTTGAAGGTTCTCTTTGATCTTTTCATCATAGAGTTCCTAATTGTTAGTTATCTTGTCATCCAATTCTTCAATCTGATCTTTTAGAGATGTTTTCTCTTCATTTAGCTTTTTGATCATGAACCCTAAATCACTGGTAGAACATTCTTTTAAATCTTTCCTTAGTCTTTTGATGACTACTTGAGCATCACTGACTTTTTCTTTTAGCTCTTCAATTTCTTTTTTAGATCTGTCTAGGTCTTCAAGAGCAGCTTCAAGATTTATTTTCAAATGTTTCATTTATGTCTTTTCCATGATCTCCTCAAGTGGTTAAACTTCTTTTCCAAGGACCAAAGCTCTGATACCAATTGTTAGGAATGGGAACACTGAGAGGGGGGGTGAATCAATGTTTACTATATTTAATCTTTTTCACTTTACTCTTTAAACTTGAGTACTGAAATGAACATTAACATAAACACATAACACCAATGTGGTTATGAGGAAACCTAAATAGGTAAAAACCCCAATGGGAATTGACACCCACTAATAATTTGTACTAGTGTCTTATGATCCTTGTTAGAAGATCCTTAACCATGTTAGGAGTTGTCTTTACAATGTATTTAGTACAGTGACCTTGTTAAGGGTCAGACCCTGTTAGGAGTCTTTTAAAATAACCCTGTTAGGGGTGGGGACACACTATCCTAGAGCTCACTTCTCAAGTGGTGAATGCTACAACCTTCTGATCTCAGATACACACTATATCCGATGGATGAACTAGCACTGTGACACTGCTTGTTTGATCAGTTCCTTTGATGCGCTAATACTTTGACCTCTTAAAAATCTCTAATACATCTTATTAACTCTTCACACACTTATTCTCTACTTATCTCAACTCTATATCAACTAACATACTAATTACAAAGGGTGCATCTCATATTTATATGTGCAACCAAAACAATTAACTAGGTCGACCTATAACCGATTACATACAATGTTTTCAATTGAATTGGCTCAAGCGTGTTTACAAAAAAAGTTAATTACATGTCTAAAACCTAATTACAATAGGCACATAGCCTTTACAAAATAATATTATAGTCGCTAACCAAATTACCAATATTTGTCTGCATGCACTGTTATGTTCTAGCATTCAATGTCTGTGTAACTTCAACTGTCTGTATCTTTGTCATACTGAATCTTCTGATCATGCACTCTTAGACTAAGCATGAATATACTCTTACCATCTTATCTTCTAGGGAGCATACCATAACTCGGTCATACGCATGTGCACTGATGCTCTGAACTACTATTGCTCTGTTAACTGTCCAGTCTTTTGTACTTAGCCAAATATTGATCTTCTGATGATGTGCGCTGACTCCAAAACTCTATATGAATTTGTTGCCATAATGACAACACTATATTAAGTCATATACAATAGTATAGTCAACTTGCCAACATATTACATGTTCTCCATGAGCGTTATGAACCACTTGAGGTGGTCTATATAATATTATATACATATTTCATGTTTTAGGACTTGATCTATATTTATGATGGATTATACTTTGTTGATATACTTAAACATATGATGGATTATACTTTGATATACTTTTTTGATATACTAAAACATATGATGGATTATACTTGGATTATTTATTAATATACTTAAACATGTGATGGATATACTTGATTATTGTTTGATTTATATATGTTACTTGATATATACATGTTACTTGATTTATATATGCTACTTGATTATTGCTTGTATTATATATGTTTTTGATTAAGGTAAAATTAGGTTTTACATGGACCCGAAACCAGAGTACAAAGCAACATAAAGATAGAGCATTAAAGTTAACAAAATGAAACACCTGCTGGAAAACAATAGTAGGGGCCAATAGTTGAACAGTTCAAAAGTTGAAACTAAAGAAAAAACCAACATCAAAACAACTACCAGCAAGAACAAGTTAATTAACTATTATCATCTCCTCAGCCTTCTTTTGGAGGTCTTCCATCTTTTGGATAGTTTCTTGCAGCTCCTTCAGCTCCTTAGGTTTTTTAGGGACCTTTCTGTGGGTGCGCCCTCTAGTTCTCATCCCCAGCCCAGTGTTGCCAGCATCCTCATTGATGGTGATAGTTGTTCTTTCTAGCATGTTCCTTTCTAGGTAGTTATGCAACATTTTTAGATTCATAATGGTCACCTTCAGACCCTCATTGTTGTGGTTCAGAACACCTTTTATCATACTATCATGGTTGCTGAATTTGGTTTCTAATTCTTTCATCTTGTCTTTAACCTTCTTACTCATCTCAAAAGTTCCATCCTCATTAGTATTTTTATTTTTAACCTTATCAAAAACCTTACTTTCCATTTTTCCCAGCTTAGTATTCATGTTTTTCATATTTTTTTCCATATCCTGGATGTGGATTTTCATTTCCTACATTTCCTTTTTCCAATCCCTGTTCTTATCCTGAATCTCCATATTGTTCTTCTCCTTCTGCACAGACTCTTCCCTCTGAAGGCTAATAGGTTCCTCTTTGTTGTTGATGATCTCTAGCATGGTCATCTCATCCTTACCTTCCTTCCCTCTTTTCGAGGTGTCCTCACCAGTATCGCTAGTAGGAGTATTACCAGCCTCCTTACCATCATTCTCTTGTCCACCCATAATTCCCTCATAAAAACCTTCTTCGTCTTTATTTTCCTCCTCTCTGGTTTTACCATCCCCCATATCTAGCATAACATTGATCATTTATTCTCCCACATGGGTATTCTGAGAAGAAATATCAGCCTCCATGGACTAAGTGCCCTCATCCTCTTTCTCAACACCCTCATTATAATCAGGGGAATCTTTCATAACTTCATCAGAAGAGTAAACCTGGGTTCCTTCCTCTTCCTCTTCCACTTCCTCCTTTTCTTCTCCATCTTCATGGCTAATCTCCTCTTTATCATCATTCCCCTCTTCTAGCCAATCATTCATTTCCTCTTCCTAATCTTTTCCATGCTCTTCCTCTTTCTCATTGTTTATCTCTTCTTCATCGAAATCCTTCTCATTGTCTTCCTCAAGAATACCCTTTCCTCTAGTTTGATGCTTATTCTCTAACTCCTCCTCTCTGATATCTTTGTCACTAGTAGCAATAGGAGGTTTTCCCTTATTTTTCTTTCTCTTCTTCCTAGTCTCAAATTCTATCTCCTCCTCAATCTTCAACTTTCTTTTGCCCATGATCCTTTTAGGGATAGGGTTTGGAATGTTGTCCCTGATGTGCTCAGAAATAAGAAGGATCAAGCCCTCATGCAGCATAGGGTTAGATGCCTTTTTCTTGTGTCCTGTAATGCTGCTATTCAGAGAACTCAAAAGATAGTAAGGGATAGAAATTCTCCT
This sequence comes from Chamaecyparis obtusa, assembly GCA_027943335.1. Taxonomy (NCBI): domain Eukaryota; kingdom Viridiplantae; phylum Streptophyta; class Pinopsida; order Cupressales; family Cupressaceae; genus Chamaecyparis; species Chamaecyparis obtusa. Next base: position 780,380 of record BSBK01002002.1, read on the forward strand.
TTTATGCCTAAAGTGGTTAGCAAACACAAAATGGAAATTGTAGATTTTGGAATACCGCCCATCCAGAGTAAAATATTCTATCATGGCCTTCAAAATTTTAGCCCATAATTCATCAATATTAGTAATATCCACATAGTCACCTTTCCCCTTAGTCATAAGCGCTTTCTCATCATCAGTTTTGGGAAAAATAGAAAAGGCTTCAGTTCCTAGCCTATGATTGCCTCTATGAAAATGGGTACCTTCGACAGGTAAACCAGTAATATCAGCTAAGATAGAAATAGTAAGCGTGAAGGACTTGCCCCAAAGAAGCACCTTACCATTATTCCAGCCTTCCGCAAACAAAGACGTGATCTTTTTGTCATGCCCGTGAAGCTTCTTCATAAATTGAGTAACCCCCCCTTTCTTCAGCTTCTTCCAAAATTTTCTAGCCTATCTTCATTTGTCACAGTCGGAAGGTTCCTCCCTCTTCAGACCACCTCCCATAATTTTTTGGTTTTTCATGTGATGGTTCGGCTTCTTACCAAAAATCTCTACCTTACTTCTTTGGCTAACAATGCTTTTTTGGTTATCGATAATAACCCATTTTCTATGCCTTATTATCTATAGATTAAAGTTCCCACACTTCGCCTTACATGAAAACCTCATCGGTAAATGATTTGTCCTTGTCATCACTAAGTTAAGTGATTTTTCCTTCATGGTGATTAATCCTGTCATAGTTGATTAGACTTGAAATCTCACTCTTGAGATTTGCTTCCCCTCTCCACTTTTGGGTGATGTCACACAAGGTACCATCATTAGCCAACCTATTAGCCAATTTATTTCCTTCACGATAAACATGAGTGACATGGCTTTCTTCAAAGGAATTCATTAAAAAAATTATTTTGTTAATGATGTGTTCTATTGTCGAAGAGCTATCAGACTTTCCTTTTATAGCATTGATTATATTTAGTGAATCCCCTTCCAGCCATAATTTCGTGCATCCCAAATCTTTCGCCATCATAACCAAATAAAGAGTAGCTTCAGCCTCTGCCATGTGCCTAGTTTGGATTCCCAGTGGGACAGCAATCGCTCCTAAACAGTTTCTAGCAGTATCTCTTATAATCCATCCACCTCTAGCCCTTCCAAGATTTCCCTTCACCGAGCCATCAAAGTTCCCTTTAAACCATCCATAGGGAGGAGCGATCCACATAACATTATCTCTAGAATTCTGATTCTGGCTCTTCTTTAGTCTCTCCCATGAGATAATATTGTCCTTCTCAGGTTGAGGATCCCAAAGAATACTATCTTTCCTTCCCATACTTCTATAGTTTTCCATTATACTTCTAGTTATGGAACTAACAACTACAGAAGGAGGGATTGTATTATATATGTTACTTGATTATCCATGTGTTATATGTTACTTAATATACTTGATTACAGGTATTGATGTCAAACATGTGTTAAGATTAAGTATTCTTTGTTATTATTATACATGAACATTATATATGTTACTTGATAATTTCTTGTATGTAATTGATGTCAATAATGTGTTAAGATTAAAGATTCTTTGTTAAGATTATACATGTTATATGTGTTTCTTGATTATTGCTTGTACATTCAGTTGATGTTGAAAATAGGTGTTAATATTAAATGTCTATGTAATCAAATCATCTAATCAAATAAAATCATCTATGTGCAATCATCTATGTATAATCATCTATTCAAATCAAAGCATCTAATAAAATCATCTGTGCATAATCATCTAATCAAATCATAATCATATAATCAAATCAAAGTATCTAATCAAATCATCTATGTATAATCATCTAATCAAATCAACAACATGTATATATTTAAGCATGTACATCTATCTATACATCAAACATAAACACATGTATAAATCAGCTAGATGTCAATCATAAATCTATATAATGTCAAATCATAAATGTAACCCATAAATCATTTATGTCTAGGTTTTGAGAGAAAATAGATATATGTCTCGAATCATAAACTAAAAATATCAAACATATAATAATGAAATGTATAATAAGTCTCTAATCAAATATCTATAAAATATATTAAACTAGGGAGTCATCCAGATGCATATGAACATAGCGACCCTCTGACTAAGTGCCATAAGCATCCTCTGGTTGTGAAGCAACAACTGACCCCTGTAAATTTAGTACAACAATTGGTTACATACACATATATAACTATGTAAAGTATTTAAAATATATAACACTTACATGTATACACACATTTAAAAGTATATTTAAAAATTACCTGACCACTAGTAGGTGTCGCATCCACTGAATCTCTCATATGAACACACTCTGAGCCCACACTAGAGGTAATATTCATTTCTAATTGTGCCTACAAAATATTATACATCTACAAACATTAGTGCACGTGATTATAATTAATTGTTCACTATAAACTAAAATTTAAATAAGTATATATTGATGTTAAAAAGAAATCAAATTAAATACCTAGGTCTCAGGAGAAGGAGGATCATCAACACGCACTGACATATCATCGATAGAAGTTGCATCACCCGCACCATATCCGGTCCCAAACCTTTCTAGTAATGAGGAGTGTAGGGGGGTGTAGCTGAGAGAGGAGTGGTGTAGAGTCAAAACCCAGATGCAATAGCATATCCATATACGATCCTATATCAGTGTCAATGTCAACCTTACTCAACCCTTACAACTTCTTCTCAAATGCATCTAGGCCCTTAGTTGTGATGAAGACATCTCCAACTCGTATCCTTGCAACTGTGGAGTGATATGTGGGTGTAGAGTGTTATGAACTATGCTATGTACGACTTGATGGCATGTCCTAGGTTGGTGGAACTACAGGTGCATGTGCAACTCTGATGACATCTCTGACAAACTATACTATTATCCTCTACAATTATGCAATATAGGAATATGACCGTTGTAGATCCTCCAAAAAATAAAGTGCCAAATCCAAATGATAATGTTGTCCAAAAAGTGTCTATATCTCCTCTAGTGTAGGAAGACCTGCAGCTCTATATGCCTCATCGCTCGAGTCTAAAGTACTATATGATGCCTTAGAAGATGATCTCGGTCGGCTTGGTCTAGTCAAAATATATTTTTCAAGTGTGTCAAAAGTAATGGTGGTGTATGCAAATGCAATCAAACCTATCTTGTCAACTACTTCCCTCTGGGAAGCAACGATAACTCTATCAGTTGTAGTAACCATTATTAGTGCCATTGTCAAAGTCCTCTGCCCAACCAACTATTTGTGAGAAGGCACAACTTGATCATCCCTATGATATTTATCGTGACCAACAACTCTATCGTGCCCCTGACCAAAATATCCTAGAAGATCTAGATATTTGACATTGAGACCCAAAAAAATCTCAATGTATAATTATTGGGCAAAATATAATGGAATCTGGTCATTATTAGGATAAAAACCATGTGCTACAAGGAATCAAAGGTATATCATGCAAGCTATCTAAGTAATTATGCATCATGTAACTTAATATCCCCTCACCTTGGCCATCCCATCATATTGTAGGAAGACCTCTTGTTTGATGATATCCTTAGGGACACAACTTTGGATCGTCTCTAAGGATACATCGCCTTAAACCTCAGCTCTCAACTCTCAAAAAATAGTTTCAATAACCTATTGTGTAAATGAAGAATAGGATATAAATTTTAAATTAACAATGGTGTTAGGGAGTAGCTTGTGTTCTCTAGAGGCTAGGCTTAGGGTTTCAGATGCTTCTACAAGGATTAGGGTAAATTTAAGTTCGACCTGAATGAATTATTTGGAGTTGAATCAAGAATCTGATGAAGGAAAGGAGCATTTTTTGGAGCATCTACATTTTCATGACTTCCAAGGTTTTGTGGTTGGTGATCCTTCATGCGTTAGTGACAGATATGGTGGTTTATCATAGTCTCTGAACAACCCTTTAGTGAAATCTCCTAGGGGAGGGCTCAATGCTTCTGCATCTACCCCTCAAGATGGTGTTGGAAGATTTTTTTGGCACCCACTAATGATGTTTTGTGTTTGAAAGTAGGGGAAGGTGTGAAATTACCCAAGGCATAAGATGAGAGAGCCCCAAAATCTATTGTTTGGATGCAACATTTCTAGTGGAGGTTTTTTTTTTTTTTTTTTTTTTTGGGGGGGGGGGGGTGGGGGGGGTGGGGGGGCTGTGTATGATTGTTTAGAGAAAGGCCAAGGGAAAAAACCTTGCATATCCTCTATTGGCACCATGAAAAATGTGTTAAAGTGACCCAAGAACCTTCAATGGGGTGATGTGGTATTGGGTCCAAGTGTTTAGTGCCCAGATCCATCTCTGTAGATCTCACAGATGAAGTTAAAGGTGAGGTATCATGCAATGCTTCTATTTTCTTAAGAGGTCCTATGTTTTAACAGGTCATCTTAAGAGGTCTTATATCATAATAGGTCCTATTGTGACAAAATAGGTCCTATTATGTTACAATAGACCCTATTATGTCATAGTAGGCCCTACTAAGGGATCTTAAGGGGATTTATGTCATAATAGGGAATCTTAAGGGGTCTTATGTTGTAATAGGTCATCTTAAGTGGTCTTCTATCAAAATAGACCCTATTATATCATAATAGGCCCTAGTAAGGGGTCTTAAGTGGATTTATGTCATAATAGGGACTCTTAAGGGGTATTATGTCATAATAGGTCCTACTAAGGGTCTTATGTCATAATAAGTCCTACTATGTCATAATAGGTTATATTATGTCATAATAGGTCCTGCTAAGGGTTCTTAAGGGGTTTTATGTTGTGATGCCCCACCTATAGATGGTTGTTGGATCACGGCTTGTCAACTAAGGTTGCATTATACAAGTAAACTAGCCCAATTTCACTTTTATAAGCTTGTGCACTCTGAATGTCTTATTGATACAATGTCTCTATAATTTGATAATATATTTTATGAGCTTATTTCTCATCTATAGAATTATATTTATCAACACGATGGCTCAATAGAAAGTAATTAAGATAAGCTTTTAGATATGTTTCCAAATGATAGTAATGATTTCTATTTTTAGTTTTAGTATATTTATATGTTCCTAATATTGTCAAATATTGTGATAGATCAACACATATACTTTACATATTGAGGTTGTCTCGGAGTACATTACTTGAGTGCGATAATATAGACAGTTGGTTTATGATTAGATCTTAATTATGATTATGTTTCTCACATGGAATAGTCTAACTATGATTTTGAATCTTATATGTATATGGTGAAATTAAAAATACAATACGGCATAGTTGATATGAAGTATTAACATAGAATGAACAAATGTTTAAAATGGTAAAGTATGGTTCTTTCACTTATGGAGGACGAAGTGAATAGAAAAAGTTTGTACTATACATGATGATTATAACTTCATGATTATTTTTATATGATGCTATATATTGTATTGATGATCTTGACTGATTGTGATATGGTCTTAGAATTGAAAGAAGTGAGTGGTAAAAAACAAACCTCATGATAGGACGTAAGTACTTCAATATTATGATAGGCATCGACCTAACTATCATCAATTTTATTATTTGTATAATAAATTGAGTTGTTTGAATATGTTCTTATTAATTTCAAATAATACAATAATTCTCATGATGAAACTAAAGAACTTTAATCAGAATAAATTACTTTATGATGCAATCTCTTTTCATGTTCCTACAACTATGTCTATAATGTTTTACCAGTAAATGTGATTTTATTATAGCTTGAAATATTTCTTATGGAATAACTTATTATTGAACCTTTACCATATTTTATAGTGATTAATGATATATTGAATACAATTAGTTTAGTTCTACATGGCTATGTTATTGGGTTGTACTAATGACTGTGATTGAGTATATAGGTAGATTCTAATGTAACAATCTATGATGTTCTTAAAGACAAATTGAGATCAAGCTCAAATGGGAAAAAAGTTACTGATTTTCCTTTTTTTTCTTCATTTCATTATTACAAATGAAGGTGTGAGGAGAGGAACAAATGTAAGTTTTCTTAGATAGCTTTGTGGAAATGATAGTGTTCATATTTTTAGTGTTTAATATAAATAAGTGTTTTTAATGGAATCAAATATGAATAATTGGCATAGCTTTGATCAGGAATATTTTAGAAATTCACTATTACCCTCTTCAGTCATGGTTTATGCTTTGGATGTCCATATACAAATTGAGTATAATGAGGGTGGGTTACTCATTGAGTGAATAACTAACATTGCCAAGAGATGTTATAAATAGAAGGTGTATGATCAATTCACAACTGAGCACATTGGAAAATTATCAATTACAATTGTACAATAGAATTGTAGGACATAAATAACTCATAAAGTAAAAATACATTATATATATATCTGTATCAGGAAATATTGTTGAGATATGATAGTAGGTTCTTATTTTATATATATCTGTATTAGGCAATATTGTTGAGATATGATAGTAGGTTATTATTTTATTCTAGTTTAGTTCATTAGTTCCTAGATATATTTATGGAGTGAGAAAATATTTTGTTAATATTTTAAATAAGAGAATAGATATTTAGATATTAATTTATAAATTATCTTATTATAAAAATTGTAAGAATTTTCAAATAGCAAAGATTGAACCAAAGATCTAGAGGTTAAAGAATAGCACAAATACAAGAGAGATGATATGAACAAGAATAGACTTGTATGATACAATGATTGATGATTGAATTGATCCAATGAATTGACTAAAATGTACATAATGGGCCTCCTTATATAGGAAAGGCAATAAGAGAGAACGATAAGGAGCTAATAAGCTATCACCTATGCTAGGTGTAATCACATGTCCACCAAATGTGGATCATCCTCCATTATGCAATAAAGCATGTGCAATAGGATGAGGATGATAATGTGATATGAGCACTAAAGGTGGATCTCACACCTAAAGTGGAATTTCTCCTACACCATGTGCTGAATTGAGGTACAAACTCTTAGGTGTCTCAATGACAAACTACTATGCAATGCATTATCCTAAGTAAGATTAAGTTAAGTATAATTAGGAATATTTAATTACACCAACACCCCCCTTAACTGCAACTTAGGGGAAAGCACTTAAACTCACAATGCAAGATGGGTCTTGTCTACTAGGCCATGTTAGGTAACCATGTATAATATGCAATGCAATACATGAAATGAAAAACTCTCATAAAGTGGAGAAAGAGGGAAAACCTCATGGGAAAAATCCTCCCCCAAAAAGAGAGAATAAAACACAAGATGCATGGATGGATGGATTACTCAAGACCCCCCAATAACTACATACATCATGTATATACAAAGAATTATCCCCCCATAAGAAGGATAGTTGGAGACATGATATCCCCCCCATAATGAAGAAGCTTCCATGTTGATGAAGAGTACCTTCAAACAAAAGATAAGCCAATGCTAACAAGAAACATGTCTCCCCTTAGGAAGAAATAGATACATCAAATGATGAAGAAGCCAATCCATGTGAAAATGGAAGGAGGAGGAAGATGTAGGTCTCCATGTATGAATCTCTAAAGACTAAATAGGTCTTTCCAAGATCAAAGAATCTATCACATCATGTGACAAATCAAGTGAAGAAGAAGAATCAAGAACACCAATCTCCAAAGAAGGTGAATAAGTATCTCCAACTATGATGCTATCATCAAAGACAAGAGAAACCCCCGTAGGTATGTCTCCCAAATCTACATCATGAGAATCAACAAATGTTGAAAAGGCATCAAAGTAGTCATCACATTCTGCAAGATTTGAAGTACTATGATCATCATGTTGAATAGTAGAGCCCATGTCTGAAGAAGCATGAGGTGGAGGAGTAGGAATCTCAACACTTGTCTCAACAAAAAAATGATTCAAGTGTCCAAAGTTCTCCTCACATACATAATTATCCCTTGGCAAAGGGATGTGTACATCATGAATATCATCATCATCATCAAAAAAATGTGAAAAAGCTTACAAGTGTGATGTGTGATCAACAACTCCCATAGCTATGACATCTCTAGCGTTAGCTTGTGGTGACTAATCAGGAAAGTACTATCCAGGAAAGTACTGTACACTTTTCCTCCTGACCTCACCGGGGTTTGGGGCCGGGCCAGGCCGGGCCCCGAGCGGGGGTTTGGGGGCGGCAGCCCCCGAGGAAATTTTTTTTGAGGCCGACTACTTTTTTGGTTATTTGGGCCGACTACTTATAACTCATTCTAACCCTAAAGCGGGAAAATATTGTATAATATGGCTTAGGGTTAGGGATTTTTTCATGATGTATGATTTTAGTACTTGCGGCAGAATTGGGCTGTAAGGGATTACGGATTGTAATCAGGATGTAATCACTAGATAATAATAATATTGGACTCGCTGTTGGTGGACGTAGCCCAGGGATTGGGTGAACCACGTTAAATCTGTGTGTCTTGTGTTCTATTCTGTGTGGTTTATTATTTTCTGATATTAGTTATATTTGCACATAATTGTTATTTCTGCCTTGTTAATCCTAACAAGTGGTATCAGAGTGAGGTTATTTCGTTCGTTCTTTCATCTATTCTCTGAAGCAGGTCTCACGAGTTAGTGGGAGAGTCTCTCGGTTAAGTGGGAGAAATGGCAGACGAGGGTAGGCTGAAGGTTGATAAGTTTAATGGGCAGAACTTCCAGTTATGGAAGATGCAAATGGAGGATTATCTCTATCAGAAGGATCTATGGCGGCCATTAGAGGGAGTAGCCAAGAAAGAGCAATCAATGTCTCAGGAAGATTGGGATATTTTGGATAAGAAGGCACTGGGGAGTATTCGTCTATGCCTGGCACAATCGGTGGCATTCAATATTACTGAAGCAAAGACAGCTAAAGATCTGATGGAAACCCTAGCGAAGTTGTATGAAAAGCCTTCAGCTTCAAACAAGGTATTTCTTATGAAGCGTTTATTTAATATGAAAATGGTAGAAGGTGGATCAGTTACTGATCATTTGAATGAGTTTAATACAGTTACAAGTCAATTAACCTCAGTTAAAATTACTTTTGATGAAGAGGTTAGGGCTCTCTTGATTTTGTGTTCTTTGCCAGAAAGTTGGAATGGCTTGGTAATGGCTGTTAGTAATTCTATTTCTGTTTCTAATACCCTAAAGTATGATGATGTTATTGGTGTTATATTGAGTGAGGAAATTCGTAGGAAAAGCCCAAGGGCATCCACATCGGGTAGTGTATTGAACATAGAAAGCAGAGGCAGAACAAGAGATAGAGGAAACAACTCTGGAAATCATGGAAAATCAAGAGGAAAATCAAAGGGAAAGAGGTCCGAATCTAAAGGGCCAAATGATTGCTGGTACTGTGGAAAACCAGGTCACAAGAAGAAAGATTGTTGGTCTCAGAAGAAAGATCAAGGAGACAAAAATGATGGAAACAAGGAGGCAAATGTGGTAAGTAACAAATCCGAGGAGGATGCTTTGCTCTTGTACTTAGAAAGTATTGATGATTCATGGGTTTTAGATTCTGGGGCTTCATTTCATGCTACACCCCATAGAAGTTATTTTGTTGATTATGTCCAAGGAGATTTTGGGCTAGTTTATTTGGGAGATAATGAACCCTGTCAGATTGTTGGAAAGGGAAAAATTAAGATTAAGTTGCAGAATGGGAATCATTGGCTACTACAAGAGGTAAGACATGTTCCAAGGCTGAGTAGGAATTTAATTTCAGCAGGGCAACTGGGTGATGAGGGTTGCACAGTTACTTTTAATGATAAAAATTGGAAGGTTTCAAAAGGTTCCTTAGTAGTAGAAAAAGGTGTGAAAGTAGGCACCTTATATCTTTGTACAGGTCATACTGTTCCTTCTACTTTAATTGTTTCAGAAGATAATGAATGTTCAGGAATAGTGGCTGCAGTTGAGCAGGAAGAATATCAAGCTATTGCTGTAGATTTTGGCACAGCACTGTGGCACAACAGACTCGGGCACATGAGTGAAAAAGGTATGAAATTACTTCATTCAAAGAAAGTTTTACCTAGTCTGAAATGTGTCAATATGGATTTCTGTGAAAGTTGTGTTTATGGAAAACAAAAGAGAGTTAGTTTTGTGAAGAGTGGGAAGGAAAAGAAAAATGAGAGATTAGAGCTTGTGCATACAAATGTATGGGGACCAGCTCAGGTATCTTCCCTTGGTGGCTCTCTGTATTATGTTACATTTATAGATGATGCAACAAGAAAAGTATGGATTTATTTCCTTAGATAGAAATCTGATGTATTTCAAACTTTTAAGAAATGGAAATGCTTGGTGGAGAATGAGACTGGTAAAAAGTTAAAATGTCTCAGATCTGATAATGGTGGTGAGTATTGTAGCAAAAAATTTGAAGAATATTATTCCTCTAATGGTATTCATAGGCAGAAAACTGTACCAAGGACTCCACAAGAAAATGGAGTGGCTGAACGCATGAACAGGACAATAATGGAGCGTGCAAGGAGTATGAGGTTGCATGCTAGGCTGCCCAAAAATATGTGGGCAGAGGCCATGAACACTGCTATTTATTTAATCAATAGAGGCCTCTCTACTCCTTTGGACTGTGGTATTCCAGAGGAAGCATGGAGTGGTAAGAAGGTGAGTTATTCTTTTCTCAAAACCTTTGGTTGTGAAGCTTTTGCACTTATAGATTCTGAAAATAGAACCAAGCTGGAAGCTAAGTTAGAGAAATATGTATTTGTTGGGTATGGCATTGATGAATTTGGTTATAGGCTTTGGGATTTTGAAAATCATAAAATTGTAAGAAGCAGGGATGTCATATTCAATGAGAAAGTATTGTACAAAGATCTATTGCTACAGCATGAGAAGAAAGAAAATGACTATGTAGTACTGGATGATACTCCACAAGTTCATGTTCCAGTAGTTCCTTATGCTCCGCAACAACAGCAACAACAAATACCACACACCCCAGTGAGTGTTAGACGGTCAACAAGGCTAAGTAGACCTCCAGAAAGATTTTCTCCATCTTTGTATTCTATTTTGTTAACAGATGCTGGTGAACCTGAATGTTATAATGAAGCTGTGCAGGTGGATACAAAGCTTCAGTGGGAGTCTGCAATGACAGATGAAATGGACTCTTTGCTGAAAAATCAGACATGGGATTTATGTAAGTTACCTACAGGTAAAAGGGCTTTACAAAATAAATGGGTTTACAGAATAAAAGAAGAGGATGGAGGTACCAAAAGATTTAAAGCCAGATTAGTCGTAAAAGGATTTGCACAGAAACATGGTATTGATTTTGATGAGATATTTTCTCCAGTTGTTAAAATGACTTCTATTCGTATTGTTTTAAGCATTGTGGCTACTGAAGATTTGCATTTAGAGTAGCTTGATGTTAAAACAGCCTTTCTTCATGGTGATTTGGATGAAGAAATATATATGGTTCAGCCACAAGGATTTGAGGTCAAGGGTAAGGAGAATTTGGTGTGCAGATTGCAGAAAAGTTTATATGGCTTGAAGCAAGCACCTCGGCAATGGTATATTAAATTTGACACTTTTATGAATGGGCATGGATATATTCGGTGTCATTCTAACCATTGTGTTTATTTTAAGAGGTTGGATGATGACAGCTACATTATTTTATGTTTATATGTTGATGATATGCTTGTAGTTGGGTCTAACATGGATCACATTAAGGGGTTGAAACAACAGTTAGCAAAATCTTTTGCTATGAAGGATTTGGGGGCAGCAAAACAAATCCTTGGTATAAAAATTTGTAGAGATAGGAAAAATAGGAAATTGTCTCTATCTCAGGCTTATTATATTGAGAAGGTGTTGCAACGTTTCTCTATGGAAAATGCCAAAGCTGTCAGCACACCTTTGCCTGGTCATTTGAAATTGACTAAGGATATGTGTCCCAAGACACCTGAAGAAGAGACTAAAATGTCTAAGGTACCTTATGCTTCAGCTGTAGGGAGCTTAATGTATGCTATGGTATGTACTAGGCCAGATATTGCACACGCAGTGGGAGTCGTCAGCCGTTATATGAGCAACCCTGGTATTGAGCATTGGAATGCAGTCAAATGGATTCTCAGATATTTGAGAGGCACATCCAGTAAGTGTTTACACTTTGGGGGTTCTACTACTACTGTACAAGACTATGTTGACTTAGATTTGGCAGGAGATATAGATAGCAGGCGGAGTACTACAAGTTATATATTTACTGTTGGTGGGACAGCAGTGAGTTGGATTTCTCGACTACAAAAGGTGGTTGCTTTATCCACTACAGAGGCAGAGTATGTTGCTGCTACAGAGGCAGCCAAGGAGATGATATGGCTTCAATTCTTCATGGAAGAATTGGGACATCCACAAAAGGATAATTTTCTACATACAGATAGCCAAAGTGCCATTCATCTTGCAAAGAATTCTACTTTGCACTCAAAGACAAAACACATACAATTGCGGTACCATTTCATTCGATCAGTTTTGGATGATGGACAATTAAGGCTGAAAAAGATTCATACTGATGATAATCCAGCAGATATGTTTACAAAGGTAGTAACAAGGGAGAAGTTGAACTCCTGTTCAGCTTCTGTTGGTCTTCTAAACTGAACAAAAATAAAGGAAGAACTGAGTCCAGGGTGGTTCAAACCAGTGGGATCCTCATGTGGGTAGCGGTATTGCTACAGGATCAGTCTCCAAGTGGGAGGTTTTTTTTAGTATAGTGTGGATACTGATCAGTCACCAAGTGGGAGATTGTTAGCTTGTGGTGACTAATCAGGAAAGTACTATCCAGGAAAGTATTGTACACTTTTCCTCCTGACCTCGTCGGGGTTCGGGGCCGGGCCCCGAGCAGGGGTTTGGGGGTGGCAGCCCCCAAGAGCAGGGGTTCGGGGGTGCAGCCCCCGAGGAAAAATTTTTTGAGGTCGACTACTTTTTCGGTTATTTGGGCCGACTACTTATAACTCATTCTAACCCTAAAGCGGGAAAATATTGTATAATATGGCTTAGGGTTAGGGATTTTTTCATGATGTATGATTTTAGTACTTGCGGCAGAATTGGGCTGTAAGGGATTACAGATTGTAATTAGGATGTAATCACTGGATAATAATAATATTGGACTCGCTGTTGGTGGATGTAGCCCAGGGATTGGGTGAACCACGTTAAATCTGTGTGTCTTGTGTTCTATTCTGTGTGGTTTATTATTTTCTGATATTAGTTATATTTGCACATAATTGTTATTTCTGCCTTGTTAATCCTAACATCTAGTCTCCATGTCCCTAATGTAGACATAATCAGGAGTGAACTCAACAATTTTACCTTGTGCCCCATGAGTAATTTGATAAATAGAAATGAGTGTTAGCTGTCAAGTTGTGTCACCGTCAGATGTTAGCTACCAACGGAGGTAAAATTGTGTTACTGTCAAGTGTTAACTGCCAACAGAGGTAAGTTGAGTTACCATCGGATGTTAGTCACCGACGGAGGTTAGTTAGTTGTTGACGGTTGAGAAGGGTGATGACCTTTGGTTGCACCGCTTCGGATTGTATATGTATATTGTACTTGCTCATTGGAAGCATCACTGTTATTGTCACCTTTGCGAATGATTAATGAAAGTCTGATATTATCTGGTCTAAAAAATTAAAAAAAAAATTTAAAAAAATTTTAAAAAATAAAAATAAAAAAAATAAAAAAATAAAATTTAAATTTAAATTTTTTTAAAAAAATTAAAAAAAAAATTTTAAAAAAATGATGCAAACGTTTCGTAGGTGGCACCACCGAATGGTGGAGTCCACCGTCTTATAACCTCCGCAGCCGTTAAAGAAATATAATACGTGAACACAATACACAGTGTAGGAGAAAGAACAGTTCCAATGGGTGAGTGGCGACAGGGAAGTTGGAAGAGGTCGAACGGGAGAAGCAAGATTTGACATGGTGTTGGAGGTGAGGCAGAGGTAATAACAGGACTTTGTTTTGATTAACCGCGAGGTGATGTAAAGAATAGTGAGTACACTCAGACATTCCGCAAAGGTGACAATAACAATGATGCTTCCAATGAGCAAGTACAATATACATATACAATCCAAAGCGGTGCAACCAAAGGTCATCACCCTTCTCAACTGTCAGCAACTAACTAACCTCCGTCGGTGACTAACATCCGATGGTAACTCAACTTACCTCCGTCGGTGGTTAACACCCGACGATAACACAATTTTACCTCCGTTGACAGCTAACATCCGACGGTGACACAACTTGACGGCTAACAATGAGATTGGTGGTCAAGGATGGTACAAAAAGAACATCATTAAATGTCCCCTCTCCCATAGGGATAGAACCTTTTCCACTAACCCTCATTTATGTGTTGTTACCCATCAAAATATTAGGATAATTACAAGGCTCAATAGAAGAAAACATATCCATAGAAGATGCCATATGATGTGATGCACCTAAATCAAGAAGCCATTTACCTTGTTCAGGATGTGTGGAAGCCAAAAGTGCTTGTCCTTTACCTTTATCTTTGGATGATGACGGAGATGTAGAAGCTGCCAAATGTGTAGAAGAAGGAGTAGACACTGATGAGGGAAACTTAATATTGTGTTTTTGAATAATGCGAGTTAGCTCATCAATCTTCTTGTGAAAACACTTATGCTCATCATGTCCTAGCTTTTTACAATATGTACATTTATCCCTCTTTATTGTAGATGATTCCTCTCTTAAAGAGGACTTGGATTCAGAAGTATTGTGTGAAGGAGATTCATTACCTTTTTCATGAGCCTTAGGATCCTTATTTTACTTGTTTCCTTTTCCATTAGAATCCTTTGAAGTAGATTCATTTGCAATCAATGCATGATGTGTTGAAGGCTTTCAATTGACCCATGTGTGCCAACTTTGCTTGTTCCCTTGTGAGTTGAGTTGTAAATTCATCAAGAGAAGGCAATTTATATGCACTACCAAGAGCATCCATAGTAGCATAGAAAGTAGAAACAAAGATAGAATATTCAAGACCTATCTTGGAAAGAATAGAAAAGATCAATTGTTCATCCCCTTTAGTAATGCCACAAGTAGGAAGCTCCAATCTAATAGAATTGAACTTAGAGAAAAAGTATTGAATATTGTCAAAATCACTAGGATTTAGACCTATGAGCTCATTCTCTAATCTAAATTTTCTCATTCTATCAATTTTACCAAAGAGTCCTTCCAATATGACCCAAGCATCATGAGGATGTGTGCAAGATGCAATGTGAAAGAGAAAATCACGAGAGATGGATGATCTAAGAGAGCCAAGTGCTTTAACCCTTTGATCAAACCATTTTCTCCTTTCTGCAACACCTGTAGTTGGTTCTTGATCCTGTCCAAGAGTCCTTCTAAGCAATCCAATACTTAATAAATGATCACATAAAGATTCTTTCGATTCATGGTAGTTATATGGAGTGAGGATTTTAACCATTGAATTGTCCATAATACAACTAAATAATGACTGATAACTATTGATAACTCCTTCAAATGACTGATGCAAATCAGAAAACTGAAATCTAAGGATTAACTAAGTGCAAATATAGCCCCAAAATGACCTAATTTTGAAAGTAATATCTCCACCCCACATCATTAAAATCAGATTGTAGATATGGAAAGTAGACAATAAATCATGCACTTTCAAAAAAAAAATTACCCCAAAATGTTACCATATGTGCCCAAATGAAGCCCTGGAAGTTGTAGAAATCAAGAACAGGCAGGAACAGTCATGAAAATATGCAATTTCTGATTAATCTAGCCACCAAAATGTAAAAATAATACCACCATTGGAATATTTAGGAAATTCTACCCCAAATCAAAAAAAATGCTCGAAAAAAGGATCAAAATTGAGCAAGATATGGCCCTTTGAAGTTAGACTACAAAATAAAAAACTCCAATGGTGAAGGCAAAAATTTTCAAACCCTTGTTGATGTTAGAAATCTATGATATTAAATTTGATGATTGTATGACCATCACCAAAAGCTAGGCTAATTTTCCCTGTTTGATGACTGAATGACCATCAATTTTAGGTGCGCAGTCAGGTGACCTAGCAAAAAAATTACTCCCGCTTGCTGACATGGCACAAATTTGGCATGTGTACAGGTGACATGGACTTCTAATGACATGGAATTTGGTCCATGTGTCAGGTCTTGATTGGCCACAAAGGCAGCTTAGGTGGTTGCATTGGCCCGATAGAAGGGGTCACGTGGCTTCTTCGGATTGGTTCGCGACTGCCCTACATGACGCATTTGTTTAGGCACCACATGGAGGTTGTCGCAGCACCACATGGAATGGTGGACATGCATCTGTGTGGCATGACAGACCCACTTGGGAGGTGGTGGCACTGATTGGGCAAGGCGGCACACCGGGCTAGCCGCCGCTAGGCTCAGTGATGCTTGGGCGGGGCTCTGGGATTAGTCCCACATTTGTTGTGGGTGGGGTGTTTAAGCCCTTTTTCTATGTCAATCCGCAGGTAACAAGTAAAAGAGCTCAGTTTCAGGCACCTGCTCGGGCTCGGGCTCGGGCTCTTACGTAGGCTCAGGTCATGCTCGATTTGTGTGTTGGGTTGTTCTGGTTGCTCGTATCGATGATGACATCACTGCATACACTCGCATCTAATGATGTCATGCTGATGTCACAAATATATATAGGGCCCGTACCAAGCCTGAAAAATAATATTTTACAGGAAAAAAAATAATTATGAAAAAGCAAAATTAGAAAAATAAATAAATAAAATTGAAATCGTACTGCAAAGACACAGATCAGATTGTATTTCTCGATTTGCAAAAATAATTTGCCTCAATTTGGACTTTCGTCGAATATGAATGATTTTATAGTCGATTTTAACCGAAATAATCTCCCAGATTCAATGGTGAGGTCAAATCTAACCCAAAACTCTTCCACAACACGTTGGTCTTCAAATCTAAGATATGGATCTTCAACACTTGCACCAAGATATCTCCAAATAGGCTAATCAAAATGCTCCTATGGATCTGATACCATGTAAGAATTTGCAAATAGAAAATATTGAACCAAGGATCTAGAGGTTAAAAAATAGCACAATTACAAGAGAGATGATATGAACAAGAATAGACTTGTATGATGCAATGATTGATGATTGAATTGATCCAAAGAATTGACTAAAATATAAATAATAGGCCTCCTTATATAGGAAAAGTGATAAGAGAGAGTGATAAGGAGCTGATAAGCTATCACCTATGCTAGGTGTAATCACATGTCCACCAAATGTGGATTATCCTTCATTATGCAATAAAATATGTGCAATAGGATGAGGATGATAATGTGATATGAGAACTAAAGGTGGCTCTCACACCTAAAGTGAAATTTCTCCTACACCATGTGCTTAATTGAGGTGCAAACTCCTAGGTGTCTCAATGACAAACTACTATGCAATGCATTATCCTAAGTAAGATAAAGTTAAGTGTAATTAAGAATATTTAATTACACTAATAAAATGATATAAATTTCATTGAAGTTGAAAAACTTGTTCATTGCATAATATTTGAAGGATTTTAATTATATTTTTAATACACTTGAATTTTAATGACCAATATTTGGACTGTCAATATACCAACATCACTTGATGAGATTTAAGGGTTTGTTTGGTTGCTGGAATTAAATATCGTTGGAATTCTCAAATTCCAGTATTTGACAATTCCATAGGGCCCGTTTGGGGGCTGGAATTAGATTGGAATTGGTATTATTTAATTTCGGATAATGTCAATTCCATGTTTGTGTCCATCCAAAAAATAGGAATTGGAATTTTGAAATTCCAATTTTGTCCCAAAATGGGCATTTCCATCTTCCACTCAAATAGGTGGAATTGGAATTTCCAATTCCAATTCCAATTTTTACAAAACCAAATTTAATATTTTGTAGGATCTGTGACTATAAGGATGTATATTATATTGCTATAAGGATGTATATATATATGTGTGTATATATACACATGTGTATATACATACATGTGTGTATATATACACATGTGTGTATATATACACATGTGTGTATATACACATTTGTATATATACACATGTGTGTGTATATACACACATGTGTATATATATACACACATGTGTATATGTGTATATGTGTATATATATACACAAATGTGTGTGTATGTATGTACACACATATGGGTGTATTTGTGTATATATATAAAAGTGTGTATTTGTATATATATATACACATGTGTATATATGTGTATACATGTGTATATATACACATGTATGTGTATATATATGTGTATGTGTGTATATACACATGTGTGTATATATGCACATGTATGTATATATACACATGTGTGTGTATATATACATGTGTGTATATATAAACACATGTGTGTGTGTATACACACATGTGTGTATGTGTGTATATATACACATATGTAAATATGTGTATACATGTACACATATGTGTGTATGTGTATATATACACATGTGTGCATATGTGTATATATACACACATGTATGTGTGTATATATATAGACATATACACACCATATTCAAAGAAATTAAAATAAAGAATTAAAATTCCTTATGCATCTTCTTAGTCATCTTCCAGGTGAACCAAACGGGTTAGCCCATATTCCAGAAATCATTTTCAGGATTTGTGACGAGACAATTTATTGTCTCTATTTTATGATAATCTTTATGTTTTGTTAAAACATTTCCAATACATTCATGGACCTATAACTATTTGAACTTGTGATAAGTATAGTTAGAGCCACCAAGATTATGGGTAGTTAGATATGACATGTTTTGCTAAACATTATATATATTATAGTACTTCATATAGATACTTGAATCTATGTTCTAATATTTGGATAAGAATTGACTAGTTGACTTGTATACATACCCACATGCTACTAACTTGCTAGGAAAAAGGAACAGCTAGAGAGTGGATCGACTGCATTAAAGAACAAACATTGAAGTTCTAGCTACAATGGAGGGAGACATCATAGCACCGAGGATCATGCCGCTACTTTGGAGGAGCCACCATCCTAGAGAATATAGGAAACAACATTGCTATATTTCCCCAGTGCTCATTATTTTGTTGAATCGGTTATTTAGACTTTATTGTATTTTGTCGTGGGCTGTTATGTTTCCTTCTTCTATGGCAAGATTTAGTCAGAACTTACTTTCATGCTTTCAATAAGTGTCAATCCTCTATATAAAGGGATTTTATTGGTTTAGTTGTGTAATGAGAAAATATATATGATTGTTGTGTTTAGCATAGCAGAGCTACTCTTTTTGTTTTTCATGTATTGTTCCATTACTATGTAATCAGTTTATGAGAATATAATGAAAGAGTGATTTTGAGTATATTTTGTGTTAGTAGTTAGCAGAAGCCAACCAAGGGGGGCCACTTGGGAGGTGGAGTAGATTAGAATAGAGTAGAATCTTTCTATATTTTTCATGTTTTCAAGTAGAGTTACTATTTTACTCCTGCAGCATTATTATTGTGAATGTTCTTGCAGCACTTGCAGAGGTAGACATAGTGAACGCTTTGAGTTGCTAAAACATGCTTAGGTTAAGTTTACAATCTTTCAGTAGTAATTTCATTAAGTATTCAAGTGTGCTTACTTTTCTGTAGCAATAGCATAGGTTTCTTTCATGCACTTTATCTTCTTGCAACATAGGTAGTATGATTCTTTAAGGGGCTTAGTACACAAACCGTGTTGTCCCATTTCAAGTATACATCCCTTTATTGACAATCTAAATGCATTTCATGATGGGAAAAGTAATCCTTAGTATGAATACATTATTCCTAAGAGAGACAATGGCATGATTATCATTACCTATTGTGAGACTGTTCATTTTTTGCGTCATTGCCAGAGATGGTGTCAAACTGAGAACCTTAATGATTCATTCATTTTTAAGATAGTTTTATGTTCTTAGTCACTAGTTAGTAGTTGTGAGCTTTCTTCACAAGTTCATTAACTCACTTGCATGCATCGAAGAAGGCGAGATGTTCATGGCAGATTTCTCCCAAAAGAACTTGTTAAATTGAAAGAAGAATTTGAAGAAATTGAGCTACCATTTGTTGACGCAAGTCCTGAGTTTTCTGCATCACCTTCAATAGAAGAAGATCCTTTTGATCCATTTGACCTTCACCCTTTTGCAGAGATATTAGCCAGTTTCCTTAATAGTTCTACTCTAGGACTGTCTATTGGCCAAAGCCTTTTGGTTAATAATACTTACCAGTCGTAGTTTCATTACCCAACACCTCCAATAATGGCAGCTCCTACCTTTCCATTTCCTATTCCAAGCCTTGTCAACAATCCTAATCTCAAGAACATACTTGCTTTGGCCCTTCCAAAGTTCTATGGCCTTATTACTAAGGACCTTGACACCTTTTTATTCGAATTTGACATTTTTTGTCAAAGTTTTGACTATAATATTGATAGTCATAAGCTCAAGTTGTTCCCAGCAACATTGAAGGAGTCAACCTTGAGATGGTTCATGGGACTAGGAGCAAATGCAGCAACCGATTGGGATGGGATGAGAGATTTGTTTCTGTGGAAATATAAGGAATATTGCAAAGCAGGTGATTTAAGAGGAGATGTCATCTTCCGAATGTCACAAAAAGAAGATGAGATCCTAGAGGACTAGATATCATGCTTCTTATGCAATCTGCAGAAGAATCCTCAACATGCGCTGCAGGAGGATTCACAAAAACTAATCTTTTTGAGAGGAGTGAATGATAATTGTATGGAAGCATTGGACCTAATGGTTGGAGGAGATGTATCTCAATCTTCTTGGGATGATCTCAAGAAGATTTGTTTGAATTATTCTGGAGCAATAGTAAAGAAGGGCAGAGGATTCTGTCCAACACTTGCAAAAGGAAATAGCTCTAGAATTTCCAAGATAGAAATCTCAAACCTGTTGTCAGACTTCAAGCATGACATCATTAATGATGTCGCTACACACCTCGACACGATGACTACAAAGAAGAATCATGTAGACATAGAGGCACAGCTCACTAAATACTATCCCCATTGTCGCAATCAAAAGAAGGATTGTCAATGCAAGTTGATCGTGAACCTAGAGAATCGACACCTTCTAACTGAGTATTTGAAGATAGAAGGAGAGGATGAGCAAGTGTTTTTTGTTTCTCAATGTCGGCCATGGGCCACAAGACAAGGTATGCCTCAAGATCCTTTGAAATTTTCAAATCCTTATAATAATCAATGGAAAAATTGGAATGTCCAAAACCCTCCTCAGTATACTCAATCTACTTGGAATAATGTCTGGCCCAATAATCAACAGAACTAGTGGTTTAATCCACAACAACCCCAATGAACACAACCTCCAAATCAATGGAAATTTCCATAAGGGAATTGGAAACCCACTAACCAATGGAGAGGACCTCAACAATGGCCTAAACAGAATCTTGGGTATCCACCTTTGCCACCTCTAGTGAATCCACCTGCAATTATGCCACCTCCTGCAAATACAGGTCCTCCAAAGCAGACATAGTTACCTGCTCAGCCACAACTGAATCCAAATAGTCAACAGCAACAATAGAAAATGTATGCTAGTGATACTTAGCAGTACCCTACTTATGCACTCAACATAGCCGATGTACACCTAAGATCAGGTAGTACTCTACCCGCACTCGAACCCCCTCTCATCATGAAAGTGCTAGACCTTCTTGCTGCATTAGTACCACTTTCAGAGAATGATTTGCCAAATATAGTTTCCCCAGAAAATGTCTCCAATCCATCTGATGTCTAAACCTTAGTAAAACCTCCTTTTCCTCAAAGGCTTAGCCTGGACAAACCTATAACCAAAGAAGACCAACTGTTTGATATCCTTGACTAGCTAAAAAGTATGCATATCCAGATTCCTCTATTTCAAGCTATTAAAGATGTTCCTATCTATGGAAAAGCAATTAAGGAAGCTTGTCTCAAAAAGCCTGGACAAAAGAAAAAGGATCCCAAAATAGTTCATGTTATAGGATAGCTAGCTGATATTATGTTGGGAAAGCTTGTAATTCCAAATTATTTTGATCATGGGAGTCCAGTTGTCACTATCATCATCAATGGTCTATAAAAAATGCTTTAATAGACTAAGGCATTGCCATCAATGTCATGACTAAGGATACCATGCATAAACTAAGTATAGAAGGATTTTGAACTACTCTAACAATCTTGAAACTTGTAGATAGTTCCACTGTCACCCCTGATGGCATGATAGAGGACATAATAGTTACCTTAGGCTCCTGGGAATATCCTGTTGATTTCATGATTTTATCACCCAAGGTCAATCTTGTTGGTTATCCTGTTATTTTAGGATGTCCATGGTTAGCAACAGCTAATGCCAACATTAGTTGTAGATCAGGGAACATGACAATTTTAGATGGACAAGCAACTAAGAAACTAGCATTATACCCTCCAGCTCAACCTCAGCCAGATTTAAGCGCCCCTATATGGCCAGGTTTAGGAGATGGAGAAGAAGAGTTGAAC
The DNA here is from genome assembly GCA_027943335.1 of Chamaecyparis obtusa. Lineage (NCBI taxonomy): Eukaryota > Viridiplantae > Streptophyta > Pinopsida > Cupressales > Cupressaceae > Chamaecyparis > Chamaecyparis obtusa. The sequence goes on from BSBK01002002.1 coordinate 802,827, forward strand.
TCTATAGCTCAGCTCATGATGTTACATAGGCAGTCTTTTATGAAGTTATAAGAGGAAGATGCAGTGATTTAGAGCATCCTTACTAATGACCATGTTGTGATAAAAGACATTTTTGAGAGCTCTATGTTGTAGTTGTTTACTTACGAAGATTGTGTTCAGGACTGTGTTTTTCCATCCGAACCCAATATTATCCATCAATTACTACCCTGTGAATTATTTACTAGTCCTATCTCTGAAGTATCCATGCTTAACCTTACCACTATCGTTGAGCTTTCCCAAGGCATACCCTTCATGTTAATAACAAGATGCCCTCACAATAGTTGGAGAAATTAACCAAACTCCTACAAACACATAAAAAAGCCTTTGCATGGGACTATGGGGATATGAAGGGACTGAGCCTCACACTTTATACTCATAGGATTTATATCAATGAGGGAAGTCTACTGCTTCACTAGCCTTAGAGAAGGATTAACCCAACATTAAGAGAAATAGTCAAAATAGAGTTACAAAGGCTGCTAGATGTCAGTTTATATATCCAATCTCTAATAGCAAATGGGTATCACCTTTGTTCATAGTGCCTAAGAAGGGGGGTAAATGGAGAACCTATGTAGATTATAGGGAATTAAATAGAGCCACAAAGAAATATCATTTTCCCTTACCTTTCATTGATCAAGTACTTGATACTTTAGCTGGTAAAAAGTATTTTTCTTTTCTTGATGGATATAGTGGATACAACCATATTAGTATTTCTCCAGAGGACCAAGAAAAGATGACATTCACATGTCCCTAGGGAACTTATGCATATTATGTCCTACCATTTGGGTTGTGTAATGCTCTAGCAACATTCCAGAGAGTTGTAATTAGTATTTTTATTGACATTTCACATGATTGCATGGAGATATACATGGATGATTTTACTACATTTGGGGTCACTTTTGAAGAAGCTCTGCAAAATTTGGAAAAGGTGTTGATCAGATGCAAGGAACAAAATATCTCTCTCAACAGTGAGAAATTTTTTATGCTGATGCAAGAAGGCATTGTACTTGGACATTTCATTTTAGCAGCATGCATCCAAGTAGACCCAACAAAAATTGAGGTAATTCTCACATTGCCTACACCTACTAATAAAAAATATGTAAGATCCTTCTTAGGACACGTTGGCTATTATAGGCATTTTATTCATAATTTTAGTCAAATAGCTAGCCCTCTATACACATTTCTTACCAAAGAGGCCGGGTTTATATGGACATCAACTTATGATGAATCCTTCATGCAGCTCAAGTCACTTCTGAAAATTGCACCAGTCCTTAAAGGACCTGATTGGTCTCTACCATTTCACATCCATACAGATGCTTCAGACTATGCAATAGGTGCTATCTTAGGACAAAATCCTAGTAACCTTGAAAACGTCATTTACTATATCAACAAGAGCCTACATGGACCAGAGTTAAATTACACAGTAACTGAAAAAGAATTACTGGCTGTAGTTTATGCCTTAAACAAATTCTGCCATTATGTAATAGGTTACCCCATCTTTGTTCGTACTGACCATGCAGCAATCAAGTATCTCATGAACAAACCTGCCATCACAAGAAGGTTAGCAAGATGGCTTCTTCTTTTGCAGGAATTTGATATAACCATTATTGACAAGCCAGGGAAGACAAATGTAGTGGCTGACTATTTATCCAAAATTTAGAGTGTTGACTTAGATGCTAATACGGTTGATGATACATTCCCTGATGAACACTTGTTTCACATTGCTGTCAAAAATCCATGGTATGTTGATATAGCTAATTACCTTGCAGCTAACAAAATGCCCCCACATTTTTCTCCAAAGGATAGACGCATGCTTGTTGAGAAGAGTTTCCAATTCTCCTGGATTGACAACACCTTATTTTATACTGTTCCCGACCAAATAATGAGAAGGTGTGTGTGAGGATATGAGACATGTGCTATTCTCCACACTTATCATGATGAGCCATGTGGAGGCCACTTTGTACCGAAGAGGATAGCTTTGAAGATCTTGACAACAGGTTATTACTGGCCAACACTTCACAAGGATGCAGCCAGCTATACAAGAAAATGTGACAAATGCCAGACAATGGGTCGTCCCACCAAATTAGATAAAATGCCCCTAACCCTACAAGTGGTGGTAACACCATTTGACAAATGGGGCATGGATTTCATTATTCCAATAGATCCTCCTTCAAATGGGAAATCATACATACTGGTATGCACCGATTATCTGACCAAATGGGTGGAAGTAAAAGCCATGCAGCATGCATGAGATTAAAAGGTAGCAAAGTTTTTATATGAGGATATCTTCACTCGCTATGCCATACCAAGAGAACTTGTAACTGATTAGGGAGCATAGTTTACATCCAATCTTATCATCGAACTAATGAAGGAATACAATATCAGGCACCAGAAGTCCAGTCCTTACCATCCTCAAGAAAATGGTTAGGCAAAGGTCACAAATAGAGAAATTGAAGCCATCTTAACAAAAATAGTTCACCTGCACTGACGAGATTGGAGCAGCCGACTCACAGAAGCAGTCTGGGCTTACCGAACAACCTGGAAAACAACCACAAGATTAACTCCATTTGAATTAGTATATGGGAAGGCGAAAATGTTACTAATTAAATTCAAGCACAAGACATTGCGTACAATGCTAGAATCAAATATTAATCTCCCTGCAGCACAGAAAGAACGCCTTCTACACCTTAATTCCTTGGATGAAATATGTATATCCACATTGGAACGCATGGAGCTGGTATAGAAATAACAGAAGAGGTGGCATGATTCCCATATTAAGGGCAAACAGTTTCACGTGGGTGATTGGGCATTATTGTATGATTCCAGATTCAAAGAAATTACAGGCAAGCTATAGACTAGATGGTTGGAACCTTATGCAATTGAATATGTCTTCGACAATGGAGTAGTCCAGTTGACAATAATCGATCGAGTACCATTCAAATTACTCATCAATGGACATCATCTATGCCTATATCATCAGCCCCAAACAAAAGAGGACTTCCTGCAGCAATTCCGCAATAACACTTCAACAACGCAATAGGTAACACTTCTTGCAGCAAAAGGTGAAAACCTTCTTCCTGCAACTTCAACATAGCATCCCTTCAAAGTATGACCATAATAAAACTTCATGCCACATGAATTCCAATTCTCCATTTACTTTTCTCTATTCTTCTTTCCAACCCATTTCATTTCTCTATCTTTCATCCACCCACCATCCACGTCATTATCTTTTTCTATTTTCTATGTTTTCAATAAGAGCCAGGTCAACTGACACATGCAGCCGCCAGCAAGGTTTCACTCTCACCACCTTTTATTTTGTGCATACAGTAATCAAATGCTAGGTACAAATTTTTAAATCTCTCTCCACTTTTAGCACATAAATTACAGTAATTATATTTAGTACTGTAATAAATGTATGATTACGACGTTACGCCAGTTCCTCATCCCATGCCGAATGTGCCAAGTGTGGACACTTGTTATTGTTTCATAGGGGGTAGGGGAGTGTATTAAGTTCTAATGTTATTTCTAAGTTGTCATTTCACTTCCTTTTCATTTCAAAGTTGTACTTAGGCCTTGTTTCATTAAGTCCCTTTATTCTCATAAATTTGTCAAACTATAAATCCTAAATATTTCCTGATTTTTTGAAGCTGATGTGACTTGAAAAGATTATAATTAAACTATGTGGAAACTCACAGTTAAAGTTATAATTTCCTCTATTAAAACACCATTATTATTGATTCATGCTAAAAACAATAGAGGAATTGAATGAGAAAGGTCTGTATTTTCAAGAAGAGCATTTGAAATTCAAGAAGGGAATAAGGTATTTGTAGAAAAAAAAGGATTTGAAAGATTAACAAGCTACGGTGAGCAGAAGTTTGGAGGCAAAATATTTGAAAACAAATGGGCGAACAGCTGCAGAGATGTGAGCCAGTGCATCATGGCCTTTTTCTTGTAGACATTGAAGTAGTTAGGAGGTTTAATGCATGTGGTTGGTTGGGTTATTTCCTGTAATTATCAGATTTTAATGAACAGGTGGCAGCTGAGTTTATGAATACTTTTGAAGAAGGGAAGACAACCATATGGGGTTTAACGGTTGTCGCGACAGAAGAGAGAATAGTAGAGGTAACTAGATTACCAACAATTAGGGAACATTACCCCAATGAACATGATGCCAGGTCATCACGAGCCCAATTATCTCTTCCAAGTGATCCTCTTATGGAGATTAGCAAGCAAGGGTGCAAACGAATGTCTCTTCCTCCACCATAAAATGAGCTAGAAATGCATATTATCGGGTACCTAACATGTGAGGGTAGATTTTCAAATTTGCATGCACATCATTTTAAGCTACTTAACTGTATAAGGCATAATCTTATGGTAAATGTCCCTAATTTCTTGTATAATATGCTAAGTATTAGTGTTGAGGAGACTCAAAAAGGGAATACAAATTATGTCACCCACCATGACCTAATTAAGTTTCTAGTTGAAAAATCCTTTAGGGATGTCTCTCCCTTAGATTGGTTAGAATTTGTCCAGCATAAAATACTACAACCTCAGGTTGACCCTGTTGAGCAACCCCTTGAAAATGATGCAGAACCTTCTGAGCCCATTGTGGAAACAGCTACACAAGAAAAAGAACCAGAATTACTTAAATAAAATAGGCCTTCACCCATTCTAAAAATTAATGTCCCTACCTCTTCTACAAGAGAAGGAAAATAAAAAATTGGAGAAGAAAACCCTAATCTTGAGAATGAAGTTCAAAACCCTGCAGTTCCAAAAAGTAAAAGAAAAATGTTGAATCCTACAGCATCTGCTCCTGTAGCAGAAAGGCTAAAAAGAACCCTCAAAAAGAAGACTGTAGATGTTGTGAAAATAACTATGCAGAGAAGTCCTCAGATGCAAGGACAAGTGTCTCCAATTTCCCTAGAAAACCCAAGTGTTCCATTAGCAAAACCTACCACAGAGCCTTATGTTGAGTATATCTCTGACAATTCCCCTAAGCAAATAGAAGTGCCTTCATCTCCCAAAAATCTACAAGAACCTTGTGGTAATATATCACATGATGATCTGGGTGCACCTGAGGAAAGCCCTAATGTAGCACAAGAAAACATTGTTGAAGATGTCCAGTTGACTCCTCCACTAGACCTTGTTTATTCCCATATATCTATTGTGCCTTACAAAGAAACATGATTTACCAAATATTTTGAACATGCTTCTAAGGAAAGGAGAAAACAGAGCACCCAGTTGCAAGAATTTGGCCCTCCAACATTACAATCTATCCTCTTCAATATATATAACCAGTTTGTCTTCCAGAAAACTTGGTGGAAACAAGAAAGAAAAAGAATGCAAAAAGAGATAGATGAGCAGCAAGAGGAGATATAAATTCTTAAGGAATAGGTGAAGAAGCAGAAGCAACAAATGGATCATGTTCTCAAACTAGCTGATCAGGTTATAGCTTGTAGACCACCTCCCAGAGTTTATGCCATATGTTTGAAAGAACAATTGCTCCTATTTTAGCTAATGATGACTATGAAAGATATAGACTGTGAGTTTAAATTAGCTTAAGAATTTTATGGATTGTACCAGACCCTTCCTTCATGGCAACAAAACTTACTCTGTGAGCTTTATTTGCATAATTTTGTCATTCCTCATGAAACTGAATGGAACCCTTTTCTTTACATAGGAGATATCCATTTGAGAGCCCTAATGTCCTGGATGCATAATGAGGCAAATTATGACAGGTAGCTAAATAACTACAGAGACCTAGAAAAGTCTGAACCATTACCCTTAAGGGCTAAATCGAGAAAACCTATTGTCCTCCTAAGAGATTGGCTTAACCTAACCTATGGAAGGCCAAAACCTAAAATCAGAGAAAAGGTCTTTACACTCAGAGATAGGGTTTACAGGAAGTATCAAGGGTTACCCTATTTTTCATTCCAAAGAGCTCTCACCAATGTAAGAAGCAGATGAAATAGGCTACCCAAGGTCTTTAAGAAATCTGAGCCACATAGCCCAATAAATTTTGAGGTAGCTATGAACAAAGTAACTAGGTACATGCAGCTAGGATGACAAATTAGAAGAGAAGTGTGGTTTCCCTTGTCTTTCCAACCACCAACGTTCTTATGGCCTCTGTATGATATCAAAGCTACCAAACTAGACCATCTACAGGAGGAACATCATATGGATTACTAGGAGAGGATAAGGGGATTCTATTATACTTTTAAGAGTGGGAAGAAGGGAAAGACAAGTGTTGGTGATTTTAGATCTATAGTCAGAAAGTGTAACAAGCATTATGCTTGTTGAGGGGCAGATGATGAGACAATTTATTGTCTCTATTTTATGATAGTCTTTATGTTTTGTTAAAACATTTCCAATACATCATGGACCTATAACTATTTGAACTTGTGATAAGTACAGTTAGAACCACCAAGATTATGGGTAGTTAGATATGACATGTTTTGCTGAACATTATATATATATATATATATATATATATATATATATATATATATATATATATATATATATATATATATATATATATATATATATATATATATATATATATATATATATATATATATATATATATATATTACAGTACTTCATATAGATACTTGAATCTATGTTCTAATATTTGGATAAGAATTGACTAGTTGACTTGTATACATACCCGCATGCTACTAACTTGCTAGGAAAAAGGAACAACTAGAGAGTGGATCGACTGCATTAAAGAAGAAATGTTGAAGTTCTAGCTATGATGGAGGGAGCCATCATAGTACCAAGGATCATGCCGCTACTATGGAGGAGCCACCATCCCAAAGAATATAGGAAACAACTCTGCTATATTTCCTTAGTGCTCATTATTCTATTGAATCAATTATTCAAACTTTATTGTATTTTGTCGTGGGTTGTTATGTTTCCTTCTTCTATGGTGAGATTTACTCAGAACTTACTTTCATGCTTTCAATAAGCGTCAATCCTCTATATAAAGGGATTTTATTGGTTTAGTTGTGTAATGAGAAAATATAAACGATTGTTGTGTTTAGCATAGCAGAGCTTCTCTTTCTGTTTTTCATGTATTGTTCCATTACTATGTAATCAGTTTATAAGAATATAATGAAAGAGTGATTTTGAGTATATTCTATGTTAGTAGTTAGCAGAAGCCAACCAAGGGGGCCCACTTGGGAGGTCGAGTAGATTAGAATAGAGTAGAATTGCTTTCTGTATTTTTTGTGCTTTCAAGTAGAGTTACTGTTTTACTCTTGCAACATTATTACTATGAATGTTCCTGCAACACTTGCAGAGGTAGACATAGTGAACGCTTTAAGTTGCTAAAATAGGCTTAGGTTAAGTTTACAAGCTTTCAGTAGTAATTTCATTAAGTAGTCAAGTGTTCTTACTATCCTGCAACAATAGCATAGGTTTCTTTCATGTACTTTATCTTCCTGCAGCATAGGTAGTATGACTCTTTGAGGGGCTTAGTGCACAAACCGTGCTGTCCCATTTCAAGTATACGTCCCTCGATTGACAATCTAAATGCATTTCATTATGGGAAAAGTAATCCTTAGTATGAATACATTATTCCTAAGAGAGACAATGGCATGATTATCATTACCTATTGTGAGACTGTTCAATTTATATCTTCCAGAATTGTAGCATCTTCCAGAATTGACTATATCCAGCATTTGGTATTCTAGCACCCAAATAGACCTTAAGTTTTAAATCCGGAAAATGGTTCACCTGGAATTCATAATGAGAAGATGAAAAATGTTGTTTGAATATGGATTGAATAAAATATTATAATTTTTGCTTTACCTAAAACTCCCATTTAAGTGGAATTGGAATTGATTTTCCAGTTCCACCTATTTAGATGGAAGATTCAAATGTTGTTTTGGGGGGTAATGGGAATTAAGAAATCCCTATTCCAATTTCATGTTTTGAACACAAACATCGAAAATGTCAATTATGGGATTTGACAATCTCAATTTGAGTCTAATTCCAACAAACAAATGACCCCTAAGTGAAATAACTAGATTATTCTAGTGGAAATTGGAACCTTTTGAGATGTGTATGGGACTATTAATATTAAAACAATAAAACAAAACTACATTTTGATTGACTAAAGAGACATGAGTAGATGTTAAAGCATGTATAATTAGAGGTGAGGTATGGCACCATTAACCAAGCCTTCCCATCTTGGATGACACCTACCACATATTATTGCTAGATAATGAATTATTTCCCATCACCATTAAAGAGGTTGGCATAGCAGACAAGGAGGAGTTATGAATCATGGGAACATAGGTATGGTGGGACTGTCTCCTACCATGCCATTATGGTAGCATGACATGCATTACTAGAGGAGAAAAACAAAGACATGGGCCATTAATATAGTATGGCATTGCATGAGACGTCTTCTCAAGTACTCGTGGCTATGCAACCAACTAAACCATCCAATATATAAGAAGAGTTTACAACTAGCATTCGCACTTTGGTGTGCAATGGGTACGCCGTATTAATGTCTATTTTATTTATCAATGAAATATTTGATTTCAATTTCAAAATTTTGCAATCTGAAATCACATTATATTGCAACATTTAGAGTCTTTTGGATACCTCTATCTTTATCTTTATATTTCTCCTGCTCTCATTCTTTCCTTATGTCTCCTCGATATATATTTATCTCTACCATCTCTATCTATCGTCTTCTCTCTTTTTATCTATACTTTTTATTCTCTATCTATCCATCTCCGTCTCTATCTCTATCTCTACTATCTCCATCTCTATATTTGTCTCCCTCATTATCATTGTTTCTTTACCTCTCTCCCCTTCTATTTCTCCCCCCCCCCCCTCTCTCTCTCTCTCTCTCTCTCCATATTTCAAACATAACATGACTTCAAACATAACATGACGTTATTCTAATAATTTCAATTAGTTTTAATTCTAAAGAACAAAATATTAATTAAAAATATTTTAATTTAATACAACATTAATATTAAGTTGATAAAAATATATAATTATAATTGTAACTTAATATATATAATTATAATAATAAATGTAGTCTTAAATGTAGTTTTTCCTTATAATTATTTAAAATGTAGTAACTTTCACTTATTTCTATTATTAGTTTCTAACAAAAGAATATTTAACTTTTTGATTAGTTTAACCAATTCCAGAATTAAAAATTTAATACAAAATTTCTATAATTTTTTATTTTAATGATTATAAAAATTAATATTTATTTATCACACTAATGACAGTAGGAAGAAAATTCTTTTTTTTTTCTTTTTAAAAATTAAATTGTACAAATCATTATAACTATCCATAACTCTCTACGAAATGATATTAGAAGTTAATGTGTTTTCAATTTTCCTTTCTCAAATAAAAGATAGTATAAAACCAATACTTGTTGATAATATAAAATCAATGTTTTTTTTCTTATTTGTATTTTTTATGTACTGAATATTTTTTAAATTTCATAAATGTATATTTTAATTATTATTATGTATTATATTTTATATAAATAAACTAAGTATTTTTTCATAAATAATATTTAGTTTAATTTGTATTTTTTAGAATAATGAATGTGTAATAGTCATATCATTATAATTTTAATATTATATATTATATATTATATATTTATAATTATTATTTAATTTTTTTATATTTAGATATTATAATAATTATAATATTATCTAATTTGCTATTTGATTTACTATATTATTAATTATTATATTTTATGGAGAAGTTACTTTTTCAAATATTATAATTATATTTATTTTATTTTATAATAATAAGTTAAAACATTGAGTTCTTGTTGAGGAGATCCAAATCTAAATTCAATATTTAATATGAAATTGTAATTCTTATTAATGCTCTTCTAATGTAATTGTAAGCTAGTATTAGACACATTATTGTGTTGAGAAGAACTTGTCTTAGTAACGTTATTTACAACTTTAATTAAATTATATTAAATAAATAATTATTTCTATAATTATAAATTAGTACATAATACAGTGAAAATCTAAGAGACAAGACTAAATACAAACCATCCTCCATTAGCCTTGAAAGTAAAAAATTAATTTAGTTTATTTCATTTTAATATTTTATTATAATTATAATTTTATTTTACAATACTACTAGTAAAACATAAAACAAAAATTTATAAAAATAAACTTTTCCTCCTATTAAATTCTTTATAAATATCCACTCTGGAAAACATTTTACAAATTGCAATTACCTCAACGATGTTGGTAAATTAATGACTATTGAATGATGATGGGTTGCATCATGGGAACAGGGAAACTTCTTTACTACTACGTCGAGACAAACGAAGGGACACAGAATAGGGTGACGTGGCCAAAGACCAAATGGCCTTGGCACCACTTTTCCATTTTTTTTAAGCCAACGGCAAGGATTGCCTCAATGGCAGTCATTCCCTATTCCTCCAACTGCAACCGTTGATCAGTTAATTCTGCCCAAGGCCTTTCAAAGGAAATGCCTACGGCGTAAAAATGGTGTGTTCCCTTTGTAAGATATGCATTTTAGTTGTTGATTAGACGTTTCCTTCTCTAGGGGTGACTAGTCAAATAGTTCACATGCCTGGCTAGTGTTTCCTCTTTTTACTCACATATATGTTGGTTTCAAAGCCCTCATTTTTAGGACACGTAGAGAGGATGTTGGGGATATTTTTGCATACATATCTGCTAGAGCATTTTCTAAGGTTGGAAAGGTAGCAAAGAACCCAACTTTACACAACCGATTGCACTTGCTAGAAGGACACTTATGAGGATATTGTAGACTTGAGAATGATGATAGATAAAGAGGTAAATATCTATTATTGGCCACAAATATCTTTACCTTTGGGCCGCAATAAATAGGCACTGGCTATGGAGGGGCCAAAATGCACCCGTACTGTTGCCCAAATCAGCATGGACATGCATCTATAGAGCGAAAAAAATTTATATTTACCATTGGCACATTGTTATGTAGCAAAATGCTATATATTTGTTATTTTATCTAGATCATAAGCTGTATAGATGCATGTCCATGCGGATTTGGGCAATAGTACGGGTCCATTTTGGCCCCTCCATAGCCAGTGCCCAATAAACATGAAAGTCTCAACTACCCTTATTGGAAGCTATATACGAATCCTTTTGATTAGTCTAATCATGGAAACGTCTCAAATACAACTATGATGGTTTTATTTATGATTTTAGAGTATATACCAATATTAATGATGCTACAACAATTTTAAAAGGGCTAGCAAAGCTAAATAACTTTAGCGTGTATGTGTTGGCTAATTGTACACATAGATTTGTAAGTGGAAGAAAGAAGAAGGGATTTAAATAGATCAAATATTTAGAACCCATTGCCATTATTTAAATACAATTAAATTCAAGTATAGTGATAGATTAAAAATGAGAAAGCTTGGTAAGAAGCCACACGTAATGGATATAATCCACACCATCATCCTACCTTGCACCATGTTGCAGGTTTACCTTCATTACCAAAGGCAAACTTTCAATAGCCTACTTCTTTAGTTGTTAATTATGTAGACAAGAAAGAACAACCTTGGATTGAATCATGGGTCTTGCATCATAGATCTAAACTGTGTTGTATCATGTTTAGTTTTAAAACTCTCAGAATTGGATTTCTCTTTTTTTTTTTTATAACTTTTCCAATTAGATAAAATGGTTCTAGTTATCACAATTCTTTTATCTGAACTAACACCTAGGACTAAAAGACAATTTGAAAAACTAAAAGGGGTGGATTTTGTTTTTATGAAAGAATAGTCCAAATATTCATTTGGTGATTATGGGAAATATTTAATTTTATGATGGTAAATCTTCTTAAAATATAAGTAAGAATTACTTAGCTTTTAAATAAGAAAGAATAATTACTTACTCAGTGATATTTCTTTTTAAATTATAAGTTTGATAATATGCATGTATCAATTATAATATTTCTTGATGAAATTTCCTTGTTTTTCAATAAGGAATGTATATAGTGTTAGAAGTTACCATCCTAATAATAGTATTAATTTTAAAATTAAATTATCTCAAGAATAAATTTAGTTTGGGAGTATTGATATGATAGTTATCAATGGATTCATATATGAATAGCTACTTCTAAATATTCAAATCATGATATCAAGATTGAAAATATTATTATGGTTATTAATATAGTTAGATGTTTTATAAAGCCTACTATGATGCAATAGTGGATACCTTAGAAAAGAAATCAGTGGTGTAATAGTAATAAACACAAAAAGTTTGGAATCATTTCCATATGTATACCATGATTATATTACTAGTATCAAGTTAACAATATTTCTTTATAATACATTAATATGATAGTAATATAAATATGTGGATTATAATGAGACTGGCTAATATATGTGGTTAGTTTGGTGTTTATAGCTCCCTTGAAAACTTATAATTCTAGATAGACCACATAAATTAGTATGCACAAGATCTAACAATCCTTTAGAAGAATAAACTTTTCTCTTGAAAGTAGATCTAGTTTACTTATTCATCTAACATTCCTTACACATCACATTAGAAGGCTTTAACAATTTAGGTAAATCTCTCATAGCTTGAGTAGTATCTTTACAATATTATCAAAATTCACATGATGCATTCTCTTATGCCATAACGAACTTTAATCAATTTTATTCTCAGCACTATTCAAATGAAAGACATTACCTTTAGTTTTTGTACCTGATGCAATCTCAACATCTAAACTCCCCGAGATTTTACACTTGTCATTCTTGAATTGCGGATCATAACCCTTGTCAGCTAGTTGTCCAACACTCAACAAGTTATGTTTTAGACCTTCTACATATAAAACATCATCAATATTATTCTTAGGTCATCAAGAGTAATAGGTCATCTACCACATATTAAATACTTTTCTAATTTCACAAAGTTGCTTGTCTCTAGTCATATGATGTGAACATTCATTTTCAATCACACATTCATCTTTTTCTTCATCATGTGCAACCAAATATCTCTCCACATTCATGCAAATAGTATATACAAGATCATCTTCTTCTTTAATAGTGCCTATTAAGGTCATTGTTAAAGATAAGGTCATCTATTACATACTTTCTCAAGGTTCCAAGAGCTATTTTTTTTTTTGAACCATTCTAATTGAGCATTAGGATTAGTTGGTGCAACAATGGTTCCATCAACATATTGAATTAAACCCTATTCCATCATCTTACTTCATGCTTTAATTTTTCTATGATGCATACTCATGTGTTGGAGATTCCTATTTAGTTTCTTGAGACATCATACATTTTGAGGATTCTTCCTAGAGATTGGGAAGGATTCAATGATGCACCTATGATATTGTTTCTTCCTAAGGGGAGGAACATCATTTAGTTTTCTTGGTGTAGTTTTACATTAATCTAGGTACACCTATCGTGGGTGTACATTCTACATTGAGGGGACTTCCTTGCTTCTCTTCCTACTTTTTCATTTGAGGAGGCATCTTTATCTTTGGAGTTTGATCCAACTTGGATCAGTTACCATTGGTTCCTTTCTTGCCACCTTCTATTGGATATGTTCCTGATTAGTTCATGGCATCTTCATTAACCAAGGACATGGCAACACATGGGCATACTTCAGAGACATCATACTTCATTTGGATTCCTCTTCCTTCTTGCTATCCACAATTGGAAGCCTTCTTGCATCTATACTTGGTGTATCTTCTTCCTAAGGGGACAAATGTTGTTTCTAGGCATGATTCTATGTTTTTCTTTCAATCACTCACCATCCTTGAAGGAGATTACTCATTATGGGGGGGATATCATGTCTCCTTGTTTCCTTCCTGTGGGGGGATTTTTTCATTGTATATACATTATGTATGTCATAATGGGGGGGGGGGGGGGGTGTTAAGTTATAGCTTCATTCGTATCATATATATAGATATATATATATATATATATATATATATATATATATATATATATATATATATATATATATATATATATATATATATATATATATATATATATATATATATATATATATATATATATATATATATATATATATATATATATATATATATATATATATATATATATATATATATATATATATATATATATATATATATATATATATATATATTATATATATATATATATATATATATATATATATATATATATATATATATATATATATATATATATATATATATATATATATATATATATATATATATATATATATAATATATATATATATATATATATATATATATATATATATATATATATATATATATATATATATATATATATATATATATATATATATATATATATATATATATATATATATATATATATATATATATATATATATATATATATATATAAAATTATAAAATGATTATAAAGAATAGATATGATTATATTATTATCTTATTATCATTATTGATAAATTATAATAATGATAATAACATAATAATATATATGTTAATATCATATTGAATAAATCGAACCATGTTTGATGTTCAGATTAATGTTCCAAGCATCGACTAACACTTACTTAGCGACTCAAGTAATTGTAGTCACTTATGCATTAGCATAAGCGACTGTTGTCAACAGTCGCTTATGCTAATGCATTAGCGACTGCAAAGAGTCATGATTGCAGGAGTCGTGACTGCAAGGGGTCATGATTGTTAAGAGTCATGACTGTTCATTATGAAAGGGCACGTCTAACTGCTATGAAACATATTTATATGTAATGATTGCAGGTTGAAAGAACAATCAATCACCACGGCATAGTTTCTTCAATCTACAATCACATTACAATCACAGAGCATTATATATATATATATATATATATATATATATATATATATATATATATATATATATATATATATATATATATAGTTATTATATATACACATCAGACATTATAAATTACAGCAGAAAATATATTCCAAAGATCATATTTCCTTAACATGGTATCAGAGCCTTGTTAAAGTGAATATAATTCTGAACTATTATTTGATTGAAGAAGAAAGATATTACTTAAAAGAAAAGATTCATTCACAAATCATTTAAAAAAATGACTACCAGAATTAGGATGGAAGACAGATTGAAAGGAGCATCCAATTTTCTATCATGGAAAATTAGGGATTTCCACACTATTGCAAGAATTAGAATTAGAATCCTTCATAGAAGAAAATAAAGACATACCTACAGATGAAGTAGAGAAAACAACTTGGAAAAGGAGGAACAATAAAGCCAAGAAGTTAATTGTTGATTCAGTTAAAGACTCTATACTTCCAAGCATAGCAAGATTAACAACAGCATATGAGGTTTTTAAGAAAATTCAAGAAACATATGAGATAAACAATACGAGTTGAATATTAACCTTGAAAGAACAATTGTTGTCAATTAAGATGAATAAAGGGGAAATAGTTACATCTTACTTCCTTAGAATTGCTGAAATTCAAGATCAACTATTCTCTATTGGAAACAATGTAGAAGACATGGAACTATCTCTAATAGCACTAAGGGGATTACCATCATCTTGGGAGAATTTTATTTAATGCATAAGCACACGTCCACCTCTACCAAAATTTGATCAACTTAAGAACGACTGTACTCAAGAAGAATCAATACTGATTACTAGAGGAATAGGTCTAAAGAAAGAGGGAGAAACACAAGCACTCAACACAAAGTCCCACAACAAAAAGAGAAAGTCTTTCAAAGAAAGACGGGATTCAAAAGAGATTTTTCTAAAATCCAATGTTACAAATGTGATAAATATGGGCACACTCATCGAAATTGTCCTGAAAGGCAAAAGACTCAAGCCACCATAGCTGAAACAAAAGAAATTCCACTCTTCTTTACAGCTCTCTCAAGTGAACTAAATTCCAATAATAGAACTTGGATAATTGATAGTGGTGCATCAAGACATATAACTGGATTCAAAAATTAGTTTGAAGCACTTGAAAATTATTCAACTGAAGAAGTAACTATTGGGGATAACTCCACCTATCCAGTAAAAGGAATAGGGACCTGTACTATCAAGATAAAGAATGGAGTATCCTTACAACTTAAAGATGTTCTATTTGTACCTAGAATCAAAAGAAACTTAGTTTCTATATCAGGACTAGCAGATCAAGGGTTTCGTGTCACCTTTAATGAAGATAAAGTTCTACTGTGGCCTAAAAAATTCAAATATAAAAAATGCCACAGTTATAGGGACAAGAGATGGTAGTCTATACAAACTATGTAATGACCAGAAAGCTGCACTAACTCATGAAATTTCAAACCACGGTGAATTATGGCATAAGAGGTTGGGACATCTAAGATATAATGCCCTACCTATGATAAACAAAATCACTACAAGTCTTCCACACTTAAAAGCTGAT